>OY804582.1:7031881-7336881 GCA_963680875.1 Bathymodiolus brooksi
AAGTGGGTGTTGATTTCTCAGGTAGATGATATAAGTCAATTTCTACAATAATTAACTGCTAAAGATCTTGGCACAAAAGAAAACTATCATGAAGTGAGACAAAAATGTACAAACATGCAATTCTGCTCTTATGTTATTTCTATTAGAGGAACACCCACCCAATCAATCTAAAATTTATATGAATAAATTTTTATTTCAGTATTCATTTTTATGAAAATACATTTTTGTATAAATATCATCTTGAAAAGAAATGTAAAATCAAAAATCTTAACAAATACTCGTAAATCATATCTGATAATCACATGACATTTGTGTAAATGACATAGTTAGTTTTACTGAAATAATAAACATGATCAAATTTCATCTTAACTTATTCACATCTGTATTTTTAAATATATAAATGAATTTTTCATGAATTTCGACATTTTTTACAATGGTTGTATTTATAACATATAACAAAATATGCAAATTAAACTATAACGTTTTGAATTAAATAAATTATCCAATGACTGATTTTTCAAAAAAAATCTCCCTTTATATTGAAATGCAACACTAAGTGTCATACAAATATCAAATTGATATTTTATTACCGGTAACAAAAATACGAGCTGAAATTATTTCATTTAAATGTGAATTTAAATTAGCATATAATTTATTGTAGCATTATAAAACTAAAATTTTAATAAAAAAAAAGTTTTATCAAATTTTAATTAAATATTTGAAATGTTTTTATAGTGAATGTAATTTTTTGTATATATTTTTTAAGTTTGACACTTACAAATGTAACAAAAATATTTTGCTTATATAATTCTATTTCAAATATTTTTAATGACATCAGTCTTTAAACATCCAATTCAAATTCAAATTTTCATGTCCTCTTTTATTTTTTCAACATTTAAACTCAAATTTGCAATAATACATGTTGAAGCTGTTAATTCAGTGTTAACAAAATCCAATATTGGTTCGCTAGAAAATTCAATGCATTGAAAGGATTACAACAGATATGATTTGTATTCGTCCAATCAAATTACAATAATAAACTGAGAAAAGTACAATATCTGATAGCAGATCAACGTTGTTCAAATGATAACTACTTCTAATCCTCAAATCTATCGCTGCAAATTAAATTGACAACATTACAATCAATTTCATCAATTCATTCCGTAAGAAATAATACGACATGATTTATCGGTTACTTTGAAGTGAATGTTATACTTAGAATAACAATTCAATAATTTTACACTTTTTGAACATATTTAAAACCTTAAATCAGATTCCGTAATCAGAATTCGTAAAATTTCATGTGTCTCCGACCTAAATCAATGCCAGTAGTATCATAATTGTAAATATCTTTAGAAGAAAATGCACAACTTTACATAATCAAAAGAAAAATGCTTTTTGTGTATTTAATCAAATCGGCTTGATCATGTAAATGAGACTATCCATGACAATATTATAGACTTAAAAACGGACTTACAAGTTAATGAAATTTAATCATTACTACTGAATTATTTACATATAAAGAAAACAATGATTTATGAGCCAGTAAATCCTGGAAGTTAATAGTAGTCAAGTGTATACAATTCGTAAATGTACCTAGTGTTCTTTTTAAATTTCAGTTAAGCGGCAAATTTTCCTCCGAATGAATATTGGAAAATTAGAATCACATTGCAATCCAAACCCACGATTGAGTGATAATACATGATTTTCTTTTTGAACAAAAAGTGGTATAATTTGGATGGATTGAAATGATACTTAGGTGAATCAGTACGTGAGCGTTCAAGCATGTACAACAATCAGAAATATTGTACTAATGACCCTTAGATCACAGACATTTTATATTTTTGCTATGTTATTTTCTGCATTTTATGACATGTTCACTGAGCGAATTTTTTATGGATCAACAATTAACAGCTTACTACAAAAAAATCAAATATGATAGAAAACTGTGTGTTTGTTTAATTGTAATCGTTTGTAAAACAGCTAAGTATATATTCTGTAGTGTTTCCACGTAGTTCTCTATAATCATATCTGCCTCAATGGTACTACAACAAATATCCGTATTAGGAATGGCGACCTACGTTACATCACCCCATTACATCTGCCCACCTGGTAGTTAAATCAAGCAGAGGAGGCACAAGGATATGTGTCTCTTACCTACACTTAAATGTAGTAATAAGATACCTCCTGTTTACAAAATCGTTAAAAAAAAATGTCCAACTATAGGATTGCCAATATTTTGGAATCCATGTTTAAATAGGTATATACATTTATTAATGTAATAGTTTTTCAATTGTTGATATTTGATACTGATTAAGAACAGACATATAATACATAGAATTTTTTTTACGTTGATTCAATGTGCAATTGCCAAAAATTGTGTAAATCTAATCAGCTACGCATCTCAAGTTAATCGGTGCAGTTTATTCTTGTTTATACAGATGCATTAATAACAAATCAACAACATTCATTCACAAAACTCAAGCAGAAGAAATCCATTCATAAAATGAAGCATGAAAATTGTATGACCTTGTCACAAAAATATTTGACACCTACACTGACAGGTCGTTTCCTTATTTATCAATATGAACCAAAGGGAAACAACTGTTGAAATTATTAAAATCTTTCAAAATTTAAATATTCAAGAAGACTGGTTGACAGAAAGAAATGCTAATATGTTGATTTTTTCCAATACAATATATGTTCCCTGAATTTAATATTAGTAGCGATAACATAATTTACAAATTTTTTTTTCTCCTTCATTTTTTCAAAAAATGTGAAACTTTACATTTGATTGTACTGTATACCTATTTAGTGACATGAGGAGGGATATGTATTCGTAGTATGTTTGTGCAGATCTAGTGTTGTTTGTGTTCTTCTAAGAATTTACAGGGAATATTTTGCTAATGTTTTATATACATCATCGAATCATGATATGATTCAAACAGTATGGTTTAATCAAACTGGTATTGTTTGAAAAGTAATAATTTCAAATAAAGAAAGGATTCATCTATCTTATTCTATGAGGCATGATGCAACTCAGCAAAATGAAGTAATAATATTCTTGATGCTCCATTTAAAAAAAAGTTTAGACATAATACCAACATTACAATGATAACAAACTTTTTTTCTTCTTTTTTTGTTGTTGTTACCAAAAACGATATGGATGTGAATGAATGCAGGAGTAAACCAATCAATTAATTTTACACTTTGACACAAATTATATCAAATGAAAAGCACTTTTATCTTGTATTGCTGTTTTACATTTCAGTCACAGTGACGTCTTCAAAAATGAGAATTACTCATACCGTAAAATGAGAGTAAAACAGCCCCTAGCCTTTTATTTCTGTTGATAAACACTACATCTGGACATCTTTGTCGTTGGTAGATATTATTATACCTTCCGAAATATTCCTAAATTAATAACTTAATAACTTACCTTTTTCATAACTGAGTTGTCTTTCGTGATGACGTGCGTTTTCAGCAGCGACTTTAAGTAACCCCTGTATGTTAAGAAGTAATGTTTCTATTGACGATATGGAAGCTGTTTCACCATTTAACAGCGGGTTAGAGAATGTGTTAGTCTGTGTTACTGGCTTTTCTCCATTATCACTCAGTGGACCAGTGTCACTTTCATCGTGACTGTTATCTAAATCTATAAATAGAAAGTAATTATAATGTCAATAAAAGACTGAGTGGACCTCACTTTCATTGTAACTGTTGTCTAAATCTATAAATAGAAAGTTATGATAATGTCAATAAAAGACTGAGTGGACCAGCATCATTTTCATCGTGACTGTTGTGTAAATCTATAAATAGAAAGTAATCATAATGTCAATAAAAGATTGAGTGGACCAGTGTCACTTTCATCGTGACTGTTGTATAAATCTATAAACAGAAAGTTATGATAAAGTCAATAAAAGACTGTCCAGTACTATTAACAGAAACTTTTTTTATAATACAATAGTCCCCCTCTTATAATGCCACTCCTCTTATAAGGTCACTCCCACCAGTCACCCTTCTTATAAGGCCACTCCCACCAGTCACCTTCTTATAAGGCCACTCTCACCAGTCACCCCTCTTATAAGATCACTCCCACCAGTCACCCCTCTTATAAGGCCACTCCCACCAGTCACCCCTCTTATAAGGCCACTCCCACCATAGTCACCCCTCTTATAAGGCCACTCCCACCAGTCACCCCTCTTATAAGGCCACTCCTCTTATAAGGTCACTCCTCTTATAAGGCCACTCCCACCAAAGTCACCCCTCTTATAAGGCCACTCCCACCAGTCACCCCTCTTATAAGGCCACTCCCACCAGTCACCCCTCTTATGAGGTCACTCTTCTTATAAGGCCACTCCCACCAGTCACCCCTCTTATAAAGCCACTCCCACCAAAGTCACCCCTCTTATAAGGCCACTCCCATCAGTCATCCCTCTTATAATGCCACTCCCACCAGTCACCCCTCTTATAAGACCACCCCCACCAGTCACCCCTCTTAAAAGGCCACTCCCACCAGTCACCCCTCTTATAAGGCCACTCCCACCAAAGTCACCCCTCTTATAAGGCCACTCCCACCAGTCACCCCTCTTATAAGGCCACTCCTCTTATGAGGTCACTCTTCTTATAAGGCCACTCCCACCAGTCACCCCTCTTATAAAGCCACTCCCACCAAAGTCACCCCTCTTATAAGGCCACTCTCACCAGTCACCCCTCTTATAATGCCACTCCCACCAGTCACCCCTCTTATAAGACCACCCCCACCAGTCACCCCTCTTAAAAGGCCACTCCCACCAGTCACCCCTCTTATAAGGCCACTCCCACCAAAGTCACCCATCTTATAAGGCCACTCCCATCAAAGTCACCCCTCTTATAAGGCCACTCCCACCAGTCATCCTTTTATAAGGCCACTCCCACCAGTCACCCCTCTTATAAGGTCACTCCCACCTGACCAGTCACCCCTCTTATAAGGCCACTCCCACCAAAGTCACCCCTCTTATCAGGCCACTCCCACCAGTCACCCCTCTTATCAGGCCACTCCCACCAGTCACCCCTCTTATAAGGCCACTCCTACCAGTCACCCCTCTTATAAGGCCACTCCCACCAAAGTCACCCCTCTTATCAGGCCACTCCCACCAGTCACCCTCTTATAAGGCCACTCCCACCAAAGTCACCCCTCTTATCAGGCCAGCTTTCAGATTCACTGAATACTATTAAATTGTTCTCCTCAAGAGAGGACACCTCTCTTATAAGGTCATTTTTTTTCATTGGAGAAGGGATGGCCTTATAAGAAGGGGGACAATCCAGTAGTTATTAGTAAAGATTATTGGGTTTCAGGTTTATCATCACTTACATTTTCCAATTTTTCATCTATATCGCTACTACCAGACTTTATGAGGAAGGAATATGTGTACAGTTATAATAAAGTGACCGATGTTTTACCCCAGCTATGGGTACCAGTCATTGTCTAGATACCTTAACATTAAGTGGTATTACTAGCATGTGGTCTTTTAATTTTCTCATCTTATTATATTTTGAGGAAGATAGTATTTTTCTTTTTATTTTCTCATCTTATAATACAAATGTACAGAGATGAGAAATTATTTTTCTTTAATTTTCTGATATTACATATTGAGAGGATGAGATTATTTTTCCTTTAATTTTATGATTTTATAATACTGAAGGGGATAATTATTTTTCTTTTTTGATATTGAGAGGGAGGAAGTATTTCTCTTATAATATTCTGATCTTATAACACTGGGGAGATGATATTGAATAGAAGAGAGTTTTTACATTACTTTCCTAATCTTTAAATATTGATGGGAGGCATTATTGTTCTTCTACTTTCCTAATCTTTAAATATTGATGGGAGGTATTATTGTTCTTCTACTTTCCTAATCTTTAAATATTGATGGGAGGTATTATTGTTCTTCTACTTTCCTAATCTTTAAATATTGACGGGAGGCATTATTGTTCTTCTACTTTCCTAATCTTTAAATATTGATGGGAGGCATTATTGTTCTTCTACTTTCCTAATCTTTAAATATTGACGGGAGGCATTATTGTTCTTCTACTTTCCTAATCTTTAAATATTGACGGGAGGCATTATTGTTCTTCTACTTTCCTAATCTTTAAATATTGACGGGAGGCATTATTGTTCTTCTACTTTCCTAATCTTTAAATCTTGACGGGAGGCATTATTGTTCTTCTACTTTCCTAATCTTTAAATATTGACGGGAGGCATTATTGTTCTTCTACTTTCCTAATCTTTAAATATTGATGGGAGGTATTATTGTTCTTCTACTTTCCTAATCTTTAAATATTGACGGGAGGCATTATTGTTCTTCTACTTTCCTAATCTTTAAATATTGACGGGAGGCATTATTGTTCTTCTACTTTCCTAATCTTTAAATATTGACGGGAGGCATTATTGTTCTTCTACTTTCCTAATCTTTAAATATTGACGGGAGGCATTATTGTTCTTCTACTTTTCTCATATTTCATAAATCACAAATGTCTGAAATGATAGTGAGTCTAAGTTAATAATAAAATTTGTTCATGCCACGATATAGCTGAAATATTGCTAAAGTTGGCGTTAAACACCAATCAATCAATTGATAGTCATTATATGACTGTGTTTCATGAATGAGCATTGCCATAAGACAAGATTGAAAAGAAAAAAATCAATATCATATTTTTGTGTTATTTCTATGAATTAAGGGTTAAATCCTATCCTGACCATCTAAAGGAAAACTTAACATTAAAGGCATACAGGCTGTCAGAATTGAATTTTTTCTTATATTAAAAGTTGCCAATATTCAATGTTTTATACTAATTGCAGTTGAAATTTTTCATAATATCATACATAAATAGCCTAGAACGAAGGAAATACGTCGCAGTTTTATTTTCTTGAATCCTGTTCGGGAAAGCGTTTGCACATGTGCGAAATTGTTTGTTGATGAAGAAAGCACATGGCACAAATCGAATCGTGGAATTGAACAAAAACATTGACGGATTCTATAGGAAAACGACACAAAAAGGAGGATTCAGCAAGCTTTGTGTAAAAATAAAAAAAAGATGTTATACCGACCTACTCCATTTTTCAACACGTAAGCATAATCTAGTATCTTTTTTCGGCCGAATCATATTTTACCAGTAGAATTGCATCGTAGTTTTTTATATATTCTTTTTTTCAGGAGAAAACGCTAGGTGATATCTCTTTTAAATTAGAGACTAAAATAATGAACTTCATGTCTGTCTTTTTCTAAAAAAATATAATCAAGTCACTCAAGTGTTGTCAATAATATGCAATACAATTTATTTACAATTTTCCCTTTATCGGGCCCCTTTGCAGAGTTTGGGTTTGTTTTTATTGATTTCATCACGTATTTCCGATTTCAAGTGTCATTCTTACTAAAAAAACATTATATAATATTAACTGATTACCCCTGGATCCAATTTCATAGATATATTTCTTAAATTATGTTAATTCTAACGAATTTACATGTAACATGCTTCCTGGTTGTTTATAGCAGTTATCAGTATTCGGCAAACTTCGGAAAAGCAGCCAACTTATAATTAGGTCGTGTTAATGGCGATTTTATTAACAGACATTTGAATTCTTTTCACTAATTACAACATTATAACATATTTTTTAAACCTGGCTTCTTGTTCAGAACATTTTATTAGTATAAAACATTGAATATTGGCAACTTTTAATATAAACAAAAAAATTCAATTCTGACAGTCTGTATGCCTTTAAGATCTTTAGTGGGAACCTACTAATGGGCTTAAATAACATACATAATGGTTGACAATCACTGTAGGAGCCGTCGTGGCTGTGATCATATGGTAGTTGGATTTACAACTACATGTACCTATGCAATCAGTGCCTATCACCACTGATCTTCTCGATCAGGGCGAGGCGTACAACATTATGTGATAAAGTATTTCAAAGACTTGCGACAGCTGGTTTTCTCCGGGTCCTTCCACCAATAAAACTGACCGCCATGGTATAACTGAAATATTGTTGAAAGTGGTGTTAAACACCATAACACAAACAAACAAACAAACCATCACTGTTAATACTTTCTTTTCATAATAAGAATGGAGTAAACCACATGGAGATATATAATCCACCAGTATCATTGCCTCAAATACAATAATGAACCATTTTAAACCAAAGCCAGGTGAATCTATTTATTATTGTTATGAATTTAACATTAAAAATACCTGGTTTATAAAATGAACTGCTGTTAAACCTCTAGTTTATGAGAGGGAAACACTTGCAAAAACATAAAAAGAAAATAATAAACACAAGTGCAAAAATTAAACACTTGAGCTGGTGTAATGGTAGAATTATTAATGATCATATAAATGATAAATCCGTCTCTTCAAACGGCTGTACAAGTGCCGGCCACCCGTTAACATAAGTATCAACATTGTATTGGTAATGCATAAAATAAATTTTCTTATGATTTATGATTTTTTTCTTTTAGAGAATTGTCTATCTTTTGTTTTTACACCATTTCATTTTTAATTTTGTTTTATCAGGGATAAAACTAAAAAAAAGGGACCCAGCAGCCCAATACCACTAAAATGTGGTCTTGGTCCCTGATAATTTTCAAACAGTAGCACAGCTAGCTACTAAAATTTTGAATATCTCACGAGCAGCTATAGTTGCTGGACCTCAAGAATTCTTGCTAAGCTATTAAATTTGTTAGTCTTGAGAGCTCAGCTGGCAACTGCAACCACAATATTCAGTTTTGTCCCTGTTTATTCATTTATTTTATGTAGTCCTTGAAATAATTACAAGTATTGGCCACAAATCAAGTTTAATTATCATCAGACAATTATATACATTTCCTGATCTATTACGATTTAAAATGAAAAAAAATTTCAGATCGATTACATACAACTGAATTAATTATCTTTTCTAGATAGCTATGAAGATTTAATATACTGTAAAATGATTAAGTAAGAACACAACCCTGCCATTTACATACTGTAAAAATATATTTTAAACTCAATCTGGTGTAAAGTTTAGTACAGATGTTGACAGGTTTGTCTTCAATCACAATCCCAGGTAAAACCTAAAAACTCTAAATTTGCCATTGGCTCCTCCTCCACTATGCATGGAGAATTAAGGAGTAAGAGTAAAGTATGACTGACTCATTGACTCAAAATCAGAAATACTGTGTTGAAATAGACTAACATGTCTACCTGAGGACTGTTACTTCAATGAGCTAACAGTTTAACTATAAAATAGAAAAAAAATACTACTCACGATTGTTCATCTAGAATAAAGCTGACATTGTCAACATCTCATTATAAAGTAACTTGTTCTCACAATGATATAGCTGAAAGATTGTTCTCACAATGATATAGCTGAAAGATTGTTCTCACAATGATATTGCTGAAAGATTGTTCTCACAATGATATTGCTGAAAGATTGTTCTCACAATGATATTGCTGAAAGATTGTTCTCACAATGATATAGCTGAAAGATTGTTCTCACAATGATATTGCTGAAAGATTGCTCTCACAATGATATAGCTGAAAGATTGTTCTCACAATGATATTGCTGAAAGATTGTTCTCACAATGATATAGCTGAAAGATTGTTCTCACAATGATATTGCTGAAAGATTGTTCTCACAATGATATTGCTGAAAGATTGTTCTCACAATGATATTGCTGAAAGATTGTTCTCACAATGATATAGCTGAAAGATTGTTCTCACAATGATATAGCTGAAAGATTGTTCTCACAATGATATAGCTGAAAGATTGCTCACTTGGTGTTAAACAACAATCAATCATTGATCACTTGCTCATCACAATCACTGATCACTCACTCATTACACTAATCGATCACTCACTCACTCATAACACTAATCAAACACACTCATCGGTCACTCACTCGCTCATAACACTAATCAAACACACTCATTGATCACTCACTCGCTCATTGATTGATTACTCATAACACTAATCAAACACACTCATCGGTCACTCACTCACTCATTGATCGCTTACTCATAACACTAATCAAACACACTCATCGGTCACTCACTCACTCATTGATCGCTTACTCATAACACTAATCAAACACACTCATCGGTCACTCACTCGCTCATTGATTGCTTACTCATAACACTAATCAAACACACTCATCGGTCACTCACTCACTCATTGATTGCTTACTCATAACACTAATCAAACACACTCATCGGTCACTCACTCACTCATTGATTGCTTACTCATAACACTAATCAAACACACTCATCGGTCACTCACTCGCTCATTGATTGCTTACTCATAACACTAATCAAACACACTCATCGGTCACTCACTCGCTCATTGATTGCTTACTCATAACACTAATCAAACACACTCATCGGTCACTCACTCGCTCATTGATTGCTTACTCATAACACTAATCAAACACACTCATTGATCACTCACTCATAACACTAATCAAACACACTCATCGGTCACTCACTCACTCATTGATCGCTTACTCATAACACTAATCAAACACATTCATCGGTCACTCACTCACTCATTGATCGCTTACTCATAACACTAATCAAACACACTCATCGATCACTCACTCATAACACTAATCAAACACACTCATCGGTCACTCACTCACTCACTCATTGATCGCTTACTCATAACACTAATCAAACACATTCATCGGTCACTCACTCACTCATTGATCGCTTACTCATAACACTAATCAAACACACTCATCGGTCACTCACTCATAACACTAATCAAACACACTCATCGGTCACTCACTCACTCACTCATTGATCGCTTACTCATAACACTAATCAAACACACTCATTGATCACTCACTCATTCATTGATCGCTCACCGATAACACTAATCAAACACACTCATCGCTCATTGATTGCTCACTCATAACACTAATCAAACACACTTATTGATCACTCACTCACTCATAACACTAATCAAACACTTTCATTACATTAATTTGGTCACTCGCTCATTACACTCACTAATTGTTTTAATTATCATAACCATCTTTAAAACATTATAAATTTGAGTGCAAGAAAAAATAATTTCATGATCTTTTAACATACAACATTTTCAGTGAATGTTAACCCCTAACCCCTAACCTATAATCTTTAACCATTATCATTTATTATTTTCATTGGCTTAATCCTTATATCTAATGATCTTAAAACATTATCCAGTATTTGATTTTTTTATATGAAATCTCTTCATCCCCCTTTTTCACTAAACTTACTGTTACACTTTCTTATTTTATTTCCAGTATCATTTGTATTTTGACCTAGTAGTCTTTCTAAAAAGAAATTAGAAACAAAACTTGTATGATTATTTCTTTTTCTCAGAATTACCATTATATGCAGATGTTTAGCAAATTTTCAATTATCACAATGTGAAAAATTTAGATACAGAAAAATAAAACATGTGTTGATTTATAGCATCTAATGAAAACAAAACATGTGTTTTATGTAGATAACATTACATATATATTATATATTTTGTTGGGTATGATTTACATCAAAAGATTTTCAATGATACCGATATGCTATTGTGTCAAAATGTTAAAAATATACTGAAATTTAACAAGAAATGCAAAACACATTTATTTAATATTTATATGCAAAAAACACAATGGTGACCAAGATCTTATTATTTCAAATTAAGTAGTCAATTATTTCATTTTCTTTCTGTTTTCTCCAACAACAACGACATTCCCATTAACTTAACCTTACATTTTCCACAATGGTAGTCTATGGCATCACAATAATATAATTCTGCATTCATTTGTGAATTCACAGCGCAATCAAAAGAACAAGAGCCTTTCAAACCAGGTTCTATATTTAGTGATTTAATTTCATAGATCATATATATAACTGGATGCACAAAACATTTCTTCATTTAAATTCTTTTAATTTTAATTCATTTTTTTTAAATTGTAAACTTGTTACTGACTAGAATACCCCAAACCAGATTAAAGAGTTTTTACCCCTCATCAATTTTATCAATATATAAATAAGACAGATTACATTTGAATCAATTTGAAATCATTTATATTCATTAAATAACCCTTGACTAATTAACCTTTAAATCATACAGACTGGGATATACCAGTATTTTAAAGGATCAGTAATGATATATACAGTCAACTCTGCCCATGTTAAGCACATTTTTGATGATACAGGCTATTCCTACATTTGGTCTCAACAATTCTTTCAAAATTCCGACCTGCTTTTAGCTTTAATTAGGAACCGTCTCCATGAGCAGTTTACACAGGAGTGGCATTCTCTGATACAAAACTCACCAAAAGCTATCAATTATAGATTATTTAAAAACCATTTTGAATTCGAAAGTTATTTCAATATTTTGGAAGACAAAGATATATATACACTACGTAAATTTCGAACCACAAACCACAAATTACCGATAGAAACTGGACGGTGGTATGGTATCGACAGAGAAAATAGACAGTGTTTAAAATGTAATAGCAGATCTATTGGTGACGAATTCCACTATATTATGGAATGTCATTTTTTTTACTGAAAATCGAACCCAACTAATAAGTAGATATCTTACTCAAAGGCCAAATATATTAAAATTTAAACAAATAATGTGTACTTCTGAAAAAATTAAACTAGAAAAGTTATGTAGATTTATAAGAAAAATCAACAGATCAGATATTCTCTTGGCTAATACTTAAATCCTCCTGTTGTAATGTAAATATTGCATGTATATGTATTTGTGTATATCTGTTATTTATTTGTCATGTACAATGTATGTGTTGTGCTGTATTTTTATATGTAACTTCTCTATACCATTGTAATTTATGGTTTATTTGAGAATAAAGATTCTTCTTCTATTGAGCAGTCACCTCTATTAAGCAGTCACTTGTATTAAAAGGTCACCTCTATTAAGCAATCACTTGTATTAAAAGGTCACCTCTATTAAGCAGTCATTTGTATTAAAAGGTCACCTCTATTAAGCAGTCACTTGTATTAAAAGGTCACCTCTATTAAGCAATCACTTGTATTAAAAGGTCACTTCTATTAAGCAGTCACTTGTATTAAAAGGTCACCTCTATTAAGCAGTCATCTGTATTAAAAGGTCACCTTTACCTTGACCTGTCATAGAAAATTTCATATGAATTGGACCTCTTTTAAGAGGTCACCTGTCTTAAAAGACCACGTTTTCTTTGTTCCAAAGGTGACCTCTGAATACAAGTTTTACTGTATATATATATATCATATCATTCAATAATAGTTGTATAATCTATGTATGAGAAAATGGCTTCAAGCAAACAATTTTTTTTTATGAGAAGCCCCACTGGCACAACTAATTCTTTATAATATAAACTTTTTAAGTATTTATGATTTTGTATTATATAGCCCTACTGTTCTCTTGTGTATATACTTGTTGGAATAAGATAGTTCTAAAATATCCCTTCTTAAATTTCAACTGTCTAAAGCATTCTGATTGGTTCTCTATGTTGTAGTGCGATTAGTAAAATATGCTCCAGGTTTTACTACCAAAAAAAACCTAAAGTATTTTTGCCTGATTTTATTTCAAAAATATTTCTAAAAGGGTCCATCCATTTTTTTCTTTTTTATTAAACATTGTAGTAAAATCATTTAAAAAACTGATAAAAACAACATTGAACAGGGTATCTAGTTTTATTAGTACAAAATATCATATGTCTCCTTATATCACAAAAGCCTTAAAGTCAAAGAGAAATAATTTTCAGCTATAAATCATATTATTTCACATTTCATTTGATTCTTTCATTACGTCTCGTTGCCGAATTATTATTTTCTTATATTTTTCTCTCTACCAATTTACACTTTGTATTAAAACTAAACAGCTCTAAAACAAATGAACAAATCTTTTCATTCATATGAGCAATTTTTCTATCAAAATGGAATCGTAAAATGTCATACCTCGGAGCACTTCGAGAAATCAACCGCGCGGAGATGACAGTCCCTCTAATAACATGTCATAGATTTATTCTCTTAATTGCAAGTTTATTAATTTGACGATCATTGCTTTTTCCCCTCGTTATCTGTGTGTCTTTTCCTATCTGTCGCATATGATTGAATTTGCCGATATTACGCGACAATGGTACGAGAGTATCCTGAAGGAGATCACATTATGTATTAGATTTTCACTTCAGTAAAAGACACTCTACTCATTGTATTATCTGATAACTGTTTTATATCAGATTCAATAAAATTAGTTTCCATGGGAAAGGAAAAGAGACGGAAACGGCTAAGAAAACAAAAACATATTTTCTCAGCAGACTTTTTTTTATTAAATGTTAAATGGGATTTTTGGTGAAATGAAATGAATACAATTACAACGGAAAATGGCACTGCCTCAAGGTATTAAATCAAAAAGACAGTCAAAATGGATATTTTTTTGTTGTTGTAAATATGTGAAAATCTTATAACAGTACAATAAAAAAAAAATATTTAGAATTTCATATTAATTTGATATTTCAAAATTTCCTATCTACATTATTAAGTACAATACAAATATAATCCTATAGATTATACAGCCTGGGTGTTTTAGAAGTGTGATTTTACTTAGAAGTAACCAAAAATCTGAATTATTGTGGATAAATTAGGCTAAAAGTTTACTTAAAGGTATCCAAGGAAACAATTATCATATTTCATGATAACAAGGTTTGACTCTATATATCAGGGACAGAAATTAACAGGGGCCCAGTCACCCATGGCCCCTAGATTTTGGTCTGGGTTACTACACTTTTACCTATAATTTAGTTAAACATATAGACATTTTTTTATCAAAAATCTTCTCTGGGCTACCAGCTTGAACTTCCCAATTTCTATCCCTATATATAAGGTAGTCATCCTTCTTATAAGGCTATCCTTTCTATTATGAACAAGTGGCCTTTTGATGGCGACAACTTAGTAGTATTTTACTTCTTGATGGGGACAACTTAGTAGTATTTTACTCAGTGTATCTGTAATCTGGCCTGATAAGGTCTGTGTTTAGTGGGAGGAGAACAGTACTGTATATGTAATACTATATCAGTTTCATTTGGACACCATGCCACAATATAGCTGAAATACTGATAAAGTAGGAATTAAACTCCAATCAATCAATCAATCAATCATTTGGACACCATGCCACAATATAGCTGAAATACTGATGAGTAGGAATTAAACTCCAATCAATCAATCAATCAATCAATCATTTGGACACCATGCCACAATATAGCTGAAATACAGATAAAGTAGGAATTAAACTCCAATCAATCAATCAATCATTTGGACACCATGCCACAATATAGCTGAAATACTGATGAGTCGGAATTAAACTCCAATCAATCAATCAATCAATCATTTGGACACCATGCCACAATATAGCTGAAATACTGATAAAGTAGGAATTAAACTCCAATCAATCAATCATTTGGACACCATGCCACAATATAGCTGAAATACTGATGAGTAGAAATTAAACTCCAATCAATCAATCAATCATTTGGACACCATGCCACAATATAGCTGAAATACTGATAAAGTAGGAATTAAACTCCAATCAATCAATCAATCAATCATTTGGACACCATGCCACAATATAGCTGAAATACTGATAAAGTAGGAATTAAACTCCAATCAATCAATCAATCATTTGGACACTAGTGTGCGACTTATTTTCAATGAAGGCAACATTTTAAATATTTAAACAATATACTGGTTTATGGTGTTTAATGCCACTTTCAACAATATTTCAGTTATATGTATATCATAAAGATGCTACAATGTATAATGAGATGTTGATCATGATCCAAAAAATACCAAATGTTAAATTTTTAGACAAGCTTTTTTTTCTGGTAATATCAATAACTCTTACTTGTCAGAAGAGCTTGTTACATGGTCATTTATTTAAAAACTATGATATTCCAGTTCACATAATGGATTAACAGTCAAAACATTGTTCTTTATTTAAAAGAATTTATTGAGGCTTTAAAGAGGTTAGGGAGCAATTTAGAGAGTTAATTTTTAGAAAGGTCATTTTAGTACCTGTAAAGTCAAAGGTCACCATTTAGTTAGATGATTGCAGATTTTCCTAAAAGCCTTAACCAAATGTTTGTTTCTTTTTCATCTGCACAAAATAATTTAATATTAGAGGGTCCCTGATCCCAGGAATCACAATGGATTTTTTAAGGGTAAAATTATTTTCCCAAATCATAAAGAAAGGTCGCACTATAACCTTTTGCATTAATCTGTACTGATAGTGGATAACATTCCTTTACATATCATAGATACATATGGATACTTATAGCACTGAATGGTGGCTTCATACATCTTGTACTGTAACACCTCCCCCCCCCCCCCCCCCATCCCTTTTAAAACCTATCCTTGAAAAGACCATATGTATAAACTATTTGCTCTCTTTATTTTTGCAGATTTCATAATATTCAGACATTTCAACAGCTTCTGTAAGTAACAAGGCACCAAGTACTTTTCAACAATTAGTTGCATGTTTTAGATCTGGCGACAAAACATTTAAGAGGAAATTAGGCAAGTCAGATGTTGTCTGATATTAAATCATTAAAATTAGTAAATTGCAGAGCTTATTTTATTTTGATGAATTTAGTAAATGAAGATTATATGAAATAATTATCATCCAATTTCTCCTCCACATTTATAAAAATAAATATAATTTTGTAGTTCTAATGAGCGAAGCGTGGTCAAAAAGATGATTTAAAGAACAAATCAACATGCATACTGAGCATGCTCATTACTGATCTTGTACATGACTTTATTTCCTGTCTCTGTTCGTTTATATCAAAGTGAGACAAAATATTTTCTTCTGTGTAAGAAATGAATACATAGTTTGTTTAGAACAGATAGAAATTAAAAAATAACAATTTTATAATACAAAAACTTTCGGCGCATGCTGTTACCGTAGCAATACAGATGCACCAAGATGCACGGAGCTAATAACAAACGAACATTATTGCATACTTCTTGCCGAGTTCTAAGATTTTACCATGGTGTGAAATCAAATTTATAATTTGACTGTTTCAATAAAATAGTTTAAATGGAATACATTCCATTTGGGATATTTTTGGGAATAGCTATTTCGTGTGGTCGTGCTGTGTTCCAAATGATGGCACACTCCAACTAATGAGAGTAAAATGTTCATCTGTTTCAGAATTATATTTAAAAACTGCTTCCTTTTAATCAAACACAGTGCTTATTTTTATAATTGGAGTTAGTTAAATCTTACATTGCTGTCTTGGTACTTTAAGAACAGACTGACAATGAAATGTTAAGTCTAATAGATCAACGAACTGCTTTAAGTAACATCTAAATAAAAATAAAATATGCTGGTAGAGACATTAACAGATGATATCCACACTATTTTTCAATGATTCAATATGGTATTTGTTGAGAAAAATATACTTAGTATCTATGTTCATTTCTTTATTTCTTTCCTATCAAGTAATATGAAACAGGTGCGGCCATGAATGCTCGCGAATCTGAAAATTATCTGCCAATTTCACGCTCATCCAGTGCATCAAAATAGTGCCGATATTTTTGGGTCGAGATATGTCAGGGATGATTTTTTTAGGGTTGAAACTAGTCTCGTTCAATCAAATTCTCATTCCTTATGAGATTTCAAAAGTTAACTTCCGGTGTGCAGAAAAAAAAATTCTTGTCAGAAGAGATTTAATAAAATTTGAAAATAGCAAAATTACCTAGGTACATATTTATTAGTATTACCATAAAGAGCTCGCTTCGCTCGCATATTATGCCTTGTAGTTGTACTGCAATCTTATTCAATGTGAAAAATTACTGTACATTAAAGGCATACAGGCCGTCAGAATTGTTTATATTAAAAGTTGCCAATATTCGATGTTTTATACTAATAAAAAGTTCTGAACAAGAAGCCAGGTTTAAAAAATATGCTATAATGTCGTAATTAGTGAAAAGAATTTGAATGTCTGTTGGTAAAATCGCCATTAACACAACCTAATTATAAGTCGGATGCTTTTCCGAAGTTTTCCGAATACTGATAACTGCTATAAATAACCAGGAAGCATGTTGCATCGTTAGAATTAATATAATTTAAGAAATATATCTATGAAATTGGATCCCGGGATAATCAGTTAATATTATTATTTAATGGTATTTAGTAAGAATGACACTTAAAATCGGAAATATGTGATGAAATCAATAAAAACAAACCCAAACTCTGCAAAGGGGCCCGATAAAGGTAAAATTGGAAACAAATTGTATTAAGTGATTAACGATGTTTTTTAAAATGAGAGGACTTTTCTCAGTCATCTCTCATCGAAGGATTTGGTAATGTGATGTCATTATAACGTCATATTAGAAAACAGCGATAATACTACGTGCGTCCTTGACAACGCTTAGCGATAATTGGAATCATTTCAGCGCTTACGTGATATGAAATATATTGGTATTAAACATCAAAGAGAAAATAAACAAAATAGCGATAATGCATATTATTGACAACACTTGAGTTGTCTTGATTATATTTTTTTAGGAAAAAAACAGACATGAAGTTCATTATTTTTGTCTCTAATTTATAAGAGATATCACCTAGCATTTTCCCCTGAAAAAAAGAATATATAAAAAACTACGATGCAAATCTACTGTCAAAATACGATTAGGCCGAAAAAAGATACTAAATTATGCTTACGTGTTGAAAAATGGAGTAGGTCGGTATAACATCTTTTTTTAATTTTTACACAAAGCTTGAAGAATCCGCCTTTTTGTGTCGTTTTCGTATAGAATCCGTCAATGTGTTTGTTCTTCCACGATTCGATTTGTGCCAAGTGCTTTCTTCATCAACAAACAATTTTGCACATGCGCAAACGCTTTCCCGAATGAGTTCAATGTCAGGTCGTATGATTATTGCGCAGGTAAACATTTGATTCTTTACTGGATTCAAGAAAATAAAACAGTGACGTATTTCCTTCGTTCTATGCTATTTATGTATGATATTATGAAAAATTTCACCCACAATTAGTATAAAACATCGAATATTGGCAACTTTTAATATTTAAAAAAAATTCAATTCTGACAGCCTTTAAAGTCACCATTCCATGCTATTACATCAAATGATGTCATCAAAAATTAATAAGTAATTTCTATAGTGAACTTCAACTGTTACAAAAGGATTCATTTGACTGTATATATATGTATTCCATATTGATCCCCCCCCCCCCCCCCCCCCCCACACACTTCAATTTGAACCTCACCAAACATCTCACAGATACTCCCAGAACATGACAGGTGAAGGTCAAGTTACACTTGTTTTGGGTTTTATCAAATTCATAAAAAAAATCAATTTCCCATTTGATTCAAGTAAACCTCTCTTTGACCCCCTCCCCCACCACAAAGGGATCAACTAAGACATGTTGTGACAAAATATTGCTCAAATAACTGCAATAATTTTCTTTAAACAACCAAATGTCATACCAATTGTATATGTCCATGCACTCCGGTCATAAATAGGACCCAGGGTGTTTGCACATCCTAATCTAGGTGTATTGGATTATACACACATCGGTACCATCTCGGGTCTTAATTGAATATTGTTGTGAAATTTGTGGACCACACCAAACAGCATATAACTTCAAATCATGCCCATAACAAACATATATATTGCTCCTTATCTTTTGTTGAAACTTTCATCTCCCTATCTTTTGCCCATCCTTTCTTCTCCCAAATTTTACCCACATTTTCATCTACCCTATCTTATACCATTACTTTCATCTACCTTACCTTCATCTCTTTCATCATCACTCAATCTATCATCATCATCGTCTAATTCATCTTCACTTTTGTTGTGTGGCAAGTCTTTAGCATGTCCATTGATGTGAAGGTTCAAAGGTCGATTGTCTAAAAATAGTAAATAAAATTACGAATCATATACATTTTCTAAAAGTTGTTGATTTCATCTAAGTTAAATTAATTTTCAACAGGATCGCACCCTCAATTATGAACAAAAAGAAAAAGTCTGCTCAAATTAAGAGAAAAAAAAGTTAAAATTTTCTTATTTAGTTTTCATTTCTTGAACATTGGGTCAAGATAAGTTTATTATTTTAACAAGTAGAAGTCAAAAAAGATCATTTGTATTTTAATAAAATGCTGGGCCATAAATCTTCATAAATTAATGATGTATGTAATAATAATAACAAGAAATGTGTGCATCACAAAATACGCCCGTCTATATAAATTATCAAACGGTAAAAAATTATATTCATAGTAACGGTGACCTTGACCTTTGACCTAATGACCCCAAAATAAATAGGGTTCTTCCCCTTCCACAGGGTAATCATGTGGTCAAGTTTGGTAAAAATCCAATATACAGAACTAAAGTTATCATGTGGAAACGACCCTGTTGTCAAATATTCTATTTATAGTAATGGTGACCTTGACCTTTGACCTAATGACCCCAAAATAAATAAGGTTCTTTCCCTTCCACAGAGGAATCATGTGGCCAAGTTTGGTAAAGATCCGATATACAGAACTAAAGTTATTGTGCAGACGCCCGCCCGCCCGCAATACCCAATCACATAATACGGCCTGTCTCAAGACAGGCGTATAAAAATTAGTCTGTTTGTATCAGAATTGATAATTTTGAGAAACTATGATTAAATATAAGCTAAAGTAAAAGAGTTCTTTTTTTATTAGCAAGTCAAAATAAAGAAAGATAAATATTTTTTCAATGACATTAAGGGCCCTAAATCTTCATAATCAGAAGATACATTTAGCAATAAAGGAGTCTTTTACAAAATCTGTTGTATTTACTTTCCCCCTTCATATCAGAACATTACAATATAAAATATCCACCCCCCTCCCCCCCAAAAAAACCCTGTTATTTACAATATTTGTTATTGTTAGATATTTTATTACCATTAATGTCTTAATACCGATGTAAAAATAATGAAAAATACAGATGTTATAGAGAAATAAACAATAAATTCATTTCACCAGTGAATCATTTCTCGATCTTTAAGAATCATCAACTCAGTAAATGGCTGTACATTAATTCTAAAACATCAAAAATCGTAATGTAATGTTAGAAATTTAACAGCGGAAAACAATTTACAAGCATCTATCAGATCAAAAATGTCAAGAAAATCGTGTTTTATATTAAAAAACACATTTTACCATTACTCAAGGTAGCAATAAAGGATTCTGGGACTGGATTTAATCTGAGAAATATCGCTATTAAATGTACATTTCAAATGTAGAAAATGAATTTAGTCTGTTACTATTTTGCTAAAATAAAAAAAGATTTCATCATACGACCGGGAGTTCTACAAATTTATAAAATATGTCATTATCCAGAATTCCTACCAAACATGATTATCAGCTAAATGCATATTTCTGGTAATTCTTAACACTTCCACAGATTTTTGATGTCTTCAAGCTATATATCACAGCATTAATTACATGTACTTCTCTTCCTTTTAGACAAATGAAATTTTAACTATATTTTCCTTTGATATTCAAAATGTGTTATAAATTCTTCAGAATTTACTATTCCATGCAAAAAATGTCATAAAAGACATCCATTAAATACCATACTAAATTATAAATATCAGTATTAAATAATAATATTAACAATCTTGATTATATGCAAAAAAATATGCACTTTATAAATTATTCTAATATGACGTCCTTCAAACGCTTTGAGTCCAAACCCGTGGTAAAAATAATATTAATCTATGACCGATTAAATTTATGACGTCATCGACAATTTATAACAATATTTTACCAATTTTTACATATTAGAATCGAAATAATTCATGGAAGCCATATGTATATATTGTTTTTACCACAGGTAGGCCTTTATGTCAGCTTTTTACCCCTGGCTAACGCTCGGGGTAAAACTTTGTGACTTAAAGGCCTACCCATGGTAAAAACAATATATACCGGTACATATGGCTTCCATGAATTATTTCTTAAATATAGTTTCAAAAGCTCAGAAGAAGAGATTGTTCAATTAGGGAATGCATAAAAATGGTTGGTTTGCTGTTTAATGATCTGAAATTGGAAACCAGGGTACGTAGGTAGACAATTTATTTGTTTTTATTATTTCAAAAATTCAAAAAAGTCGCTTTTTGTAAACCAGTTTATAACCAGTTATACTGGATCCCTATCATTTTTCTACATAACTTACTATCATAGTCAGCTCTGTTGTCCATATCATATGTTGGTGAAGATCTGATTGGTTTCTGGAGTCCCTCTAATCTGTCATCTCTCATTCTTGAAAACAAATATTCAAAACATTTTTAATTAATTTCTTGTAATTTGGTCTGAATTAAAAAGGTTTTGCAATCGATTCAAAGTTTTTCTTTTTTACCATTTCAAAAATTGATTAGAAATTTAATTTTAATTTCAATCGGATACTTTAAACTTACTGGTAAGTTAGCCATACAATACCAGTATATTTTATATCCTTCTCAAACTTACTGGTAATTTAATATTCATACAATACTATATTCTTCTTAAACTATTTATGAATGTATATCAGGTTTATTGGTGCTTGCTTACACTTTCTGCAATTTGTCTGCTATATATATATATATATATAGTAACTACAAAACCTAACCGGGGAGTAACACCATACAATTACCAATTGACCCAGTGAAACTCAGGCCATTGGTAGGTGTCTGGAAACCTTCAACACTTGATGTGGATATAGGGGAACTAAATCACGACAGTGGTGTAAGGTTTGTGGTCAAAGTCACAACCACTCGCCCACAAAGGCCCCCTGAATGTATATTTAAAATCAGATACTAGTAGATACACAAATGATGAATTGAACTATTTTCCATGTTAAACTCAATTATAATTTTGCTTATGCCCTCACCACTAGGTATAAGTGGCATTAAGTTGTAACCATGTCCTTCCGTCTGTTCCTACATACAGATATCCTGCTTTGTTTTCATTCAATAATTTAAGTTCCCCGTTAGCAAATCTTATAATAAATACATAGATACCAAATTTAGTTTTGGAATAACCTTCATCAGGTATGTTCAAAATCGAAAAGATTGAATAATTTAAAGTTTTGGGAGCAATTTATACACAATGCCGCAGACCAAAAAAAAACCAATCTGCATCTATGAAAACTTGACATTCTTTATCTTTGGTGTTATTATCACAATGTATATAATGTTAAATCTGTAATTACAGTGAGGAAATTTGTAGAACCACCATTAATTATTGAATAAAAGTTTTACAAAAATAGCAGGCTTTACAAAACTACTTAATGATTATTTCTTTGCTTTTGGCATGACTGTTGGGGTATATCTAACTTTGATTTACAGGTTTTTATTAAGTACGTTTCACCTTTGAATAAAAAGGTTTTTTTGTGGGTTTTTTCTGATCAGATGTAAGCTACTTGCCAACAGTTTCTAAATGTAATAGATCATATATATTTGTAATAATTATTGAAAGATGTTTCAAATCTTTTAAGCTTTGCGTTACAGAATAAATGTAATATTATTAACCTGTCGGTATAAACGAGTTATGTCATCAGCTATAATTATCCATCTGTTTTCAACAAATATCACTTGGTAGATTATAATTATTTCTAATATAAATCCTTTTGCTTTTTTTCTGATTTTCAATTTCCTGCTTTGAGTTTGAGTGCAAAAAATTTACCGTTTTATCATTTGAGCTACAAAAATCTTATTAAGGTTTGGAAAAATCTTTGTGCGTTTGAAACCATCTCTTCATCAAACGAATCGTAATAATTCAAATATTACTAAACAAAATACAAAGATATATAAGAACGTTTGATAATATTTTCGGGAAATGGTTCTCCCTAATTAATGCTTTCAAGATGAAATGATTTCTTGTAGGTTTTATCCCTCCTTTTCTATTTATTTCAAAGATGTACAAATGATATGGTCCTTATGATGTAAGACAGCCATTAAATTCAAAGATATAATAAAATCTTTCTTTTATCCACCATGTCTATTGATTGAATATCATTTACATTAAATGATTACAGTTTTCTTTAAAATAAAATCTTTATTTCTTCATCTTCAAACAAATAAAAAGAATTTTATTTTAATGTAAACATTTTTTTTAATCGTTGATTAATATCCGAATTACATTGATGTCTTTGCAAACAAAATTCCTCGTCTAGTAATATCTAAAGTCACTGGTTGTCTATCTGACTTACTCAACCCAATGTTGTTTTTATTTTTTTTGGAATCAAAAGGACCACACAGTCTGTATTTATTTAAAGGAAATATTAATTTACATATATCTTTTTCACATAGATGTCATTTTTCATTCATACTTTGTCTAATCTTAGATGACAAATTTCAGTAGTACAGTGGAACTTGTGCAATCCGACACCTGAGTTTTCCGACATCCTGTGACATCCGAAAAAAATTTATGGTCCTAAAGTAGTTCTGTTAACATAAATAAAACTTGAGTATTCCGACATCCTGTATAATCCGACACATTTCCCTGGTCCCTTGGTGTGTCGGATTAGACAGGTTCCACTGTTTATTCAATCAATTCAACATAAAAAGGAGGTGAATGAAATTATATAAATTCTTCTGAAACTCAGGTATAAGACAAAGGTGAAGTAACAGCACTTTTATTGTTGTTCTTCATCTCGGAGTCAAACACAACTGTGGTGTAATGGCTAATGTGTTCACCTCGAGTGTGGTAGATCGTGGGATTGGGTCGTGTTCGCCTCGAGTGTGGTAGATCGTGGGATTGGGTCCCGGTCAGGTCAAACCAATGACTATAAATTGGTATTATTGTCTTTATTTTACCATATCAGGGATCTAGCCCATGATCAACCCCCACTTAAAGCGACAATGCTGTATACATTTCAAAACTGAGACAGTCTGTAAATGTATCATTGCTTTATCAAACAAATGTAAATATGGCAGTCGTAGTCATTTTTAGAAATATAAACAAAATTAGTAGGAAGTTTATTTTAAAACCACAAATTATTAGAATGTATTTAACAAAATTAGACACAAGTTTATTTATCGAGACAGATTATCAGTATCTGAGTGTATTTAACAAAATTAGCAGCAAGGTTATTTTAACAAGACAGATTATTACAATCTTGAGTCTATCAGTAGTCTGATAAATCTAAAAACAATTCAATTTCTGCCTAATTTAGATTCCATCTCTATATTAGAGGCAATGCATGACAATGCTACTTTATAAAACACAAATAAAGTAAATCGTCTATGATTGCTACAAACCTGTAAATCACGACCAATATCGGAGACAATTTCTACCGATCGTCAATGAAAGCTGATCATTTTCTCAGATTACAATTCTCCTAAATATATATCATTTACAAAGATTCCGACTCCAAAGATCTGATTTTCTGCCACTTAGTGTTAAGACGTTTTCATGACGAGTATAAATTGTACAATAATTGCGTGTTTGTTGAAGCAACAGACAACAAATGGACAAACTAAAATGACATCTCAATATGGTTGGCAACACAGACGTTATTATAAGTGACGGAATTAATCGTAATAACCATAGGTTTGTATTACCAGACCAGATTACACAGTGTCAAGCCATACTTTATAGGGTAGGCTTATTGACTGTTCGTAGGAACTTAATAAAAGGGTTATCCTCAGCATAACTCACGAATACTGTGTTTATATAGCCACAAATAAATAGCAAAAAATGTCTGATGCACACAAACAAACAGAGGAAAATCACTTAATGTAAAAAAAAATAATGTTATGGTTTTATTGAAATATTTTATATAAGTCAGTATCATAGAGATATTTTTATCTTTATTTTATTGCTATAATTTACAGATATTTACATTTTAATTATCAATTCAATTTTTTTTTTTTCAATATCACTGGTTTCTCTTTCTTCAAACAAAGCAATTTACAATTTTATTAGGGTTAGGATTATGGTGTTTAATGCCACTTTCAACAATATAAAATAAAGACAGGTAAGAGCTAAAGTTCTGCGGCTAAGACAAAATAAAATATCATTTAGGCCTATATAATGAATGACCTTTCGGTATTAAAACCATCATTTTTCTGCATTTTCATAGCAAAAAAAAAACTACCATATATTGTGGACTATAAGCTAATATGGACTATTGATCTAATTGAAAAAAATCCCCTTGACTGACTAATGTTGGTCTTTCAATTATAAATGTGATCTATAATCAAAAAAAATATGATATATAAGGTGAAAGTTCATTACCTTGGTGATATTATGTCAGATTCTGAACTTGATCTGTCCTTCAACATGGATCCATCAGGTCGTAAGCCAAGGTGAGAGGCCATTGCCAAGGAGACAGGTGGAGACAACATGTGATTGTTAAATGGCATGAATGGTAATGGTCCCATAGCATAAGGATGATGGGCAAAACCATTGAATAAAGCCTTCCTGTCAGCTGAAAGTAAAAACAAACAAAATTTAATACAACTCAACAAAATAAGATCATAAACTGGTTGTGTGCCTTTCTCAATTAAATGAGGTCAAATGCTGATAAGGTCATGTGCCTTTATCAATAACATGATTGCATGATTATTGGTTGCTTTCCATCCAACAGCAAATATTGTGTGCCTATTCTGGACGATTTCCGATAACAGGATCAGGCTATGACACCACAGTATTTGATATTATAATAATAAATAAAAAATGGGTAAACACAACAAAAAACTAAATTTCAGTCTTCAAATTCAAAATATTACCAGAATAATCATTTTCAGGGATGATTCTGGGTAGAAAATAAAATAACTGAAAATCAATGAAAAGTAGCAGAAACCATCTACACCCCCCACTTTCAAATGGTCCATTTTTGACCTGTTCTGACTGTGTCCAGTAATTTTCAGCAATTTCTCTCCAGAGGAAAATAGCTGAAATCAGTTAAATAATTGAAAAAAAATCATCCTTGCATTATAGTGGTATAGTTAGGGCTCAGTGTTTAAGGCCACTTTCAACAATTTCAGATACATCATGGCGGTTAGTTTTAATGGTGGAGGAGATCGTAGTAGCCGCAAGTCACCGATAAATTGTGTCGAATACTACTTGATACTGGCAGAACCGTAATTGAATTCTCAACTTTAGGGGAGATAGGCACTGATTGCATATTTAGATATAAATGTAACTAACATACAATGTCTGCTCCCTATAGAGTAGTGTGATATACTACATTCTTACTTTAAATCAATATTAAAGATTTGCTATTGTGCTCCCTTACTACATGTATACCATGCAGATGACAGTGGACATTGGCATACCAATATACTGTGGCATACCAATGTACTGTGGCACATCAATATATTGTGGCTTACAAATATACTGTGGCATACCAATAAATTGTGGCATACAAATATACTGTGGCACACCAATATATTGTGGCATACAAATATACTGTGGCACACCAATATACTGTGGCATACCAATATACTGTGGCTTATAAATATACTGTGGCATACAAATATACTGTGGCACACCAATATATTGTGGCATACAAATATACTGTGGCACACCAATGCACTGTGGCATACCAATATATTGTGGCATACAAATATACTGTGGCACACCAATGCACTGTGGCATACCAATATACTCTGGCTTATAAATATACTGTGGCATACCAATATACTGTGGCACCCCAATATACTGTGGCATACAAATATACTGTGGCATACCAATATACTGTGGCATACAAATATACTGTGGCACACCAATATACTGTGGCATACCAATATACTGTGGCATACAAATATACTGTGGCATACCAATATACTGTGGCTTACAAATATACTGTGGCACAACACTATACTGTGGTATACCAATATACTGTGGCTTACAAATATACTGTGGCACAACACTATACTGTGGTATACAAATATACTGTGGTACACCAATATACTGTGGCACACCAATATACTGTGGCATACAAATATACTGTGGCACACCAATATATTGTGGCTAACAAATATACTGTGGCACACCAATATATTATGGCTTATAAATATACTGTGGCATACAAATATACTGTGGCACACCAATATACTGTGGCACACCAATATACTGTGGCATACAAATATACTGTGGCATACAAATATACTGTGGCATACCAATATACTGTGGCACACCAATATACTGTGGCATACAAATATACTGTGGCATACCAATATACTGTGGCTTACAAATATACTGTGGCACAACACTATACTGTGGTATACAAATATACTGTGGTACACCAATATACTGTGGCACACCAATATACTGTGGCATACAAATATACTGTGGCACACCAATATATTGTGGCTAACAAATATACTGTGGCACACCAATATATTATGGCTTATAAATATACTGTGGCATACAAATATACTGTGGCACACCAATATACTGTGGCACACCAATATACTGTGGCATACAAATATACTGTGGCACACCAATATATTGTGGCTTACAAATATACTGTGGCACACCAATATATTATGGCCTATAAATATACTGTGGCACACCAATATACTGTGGTATTCAAATATACTGTGGCTTACAAATATACTGTGACACAACACTATACTGTGGCTTACAAATATGTGGCAAAACAATATAATGTGGCTTACAAATATATTGTGTCACACCAATATACTGTGGCTTACAAATATGTGGCACACCAATATCATGTGGCTTACAAATGTGGCACAACAATATACTGTGGCTTACAAATATGTGGCACACCAATATCATGTGGCTTACAAATGTGGCACAACAATATACTGTGGCTTACAAATATGTGGCACAACAATATACTGTGGTACATATATATAAGGTGTAAGGCTTTACATAGAGAACATTTTAGTGACCTTTAACCTTAGGAGGTTTAAAATACAGTGAACTCCAACCTTAGGAGGTTTAAAATATAGTGAACTCCATCCTTAAATAGAGCATTCAGTCTTTCAAAGGAAAAAACAGATCCAATACATCATTCGAAGTGTTGTGGAACCCATATTTTTCACCTTTGTAAATGGATGAATTCAAATAAATTATCATCTATCTGTTATATATGTTCTCCTGAACTTATCAAGATAAATGAGAAACCACTTATATCAGAAAAAAAACATTTGTGTCTAAATTGTCTAAAAACTTAAAAGTACCGAAGCTTTGAATATGAAAATTATAATCCATACATTTTTCATTTATTATTGTTTCGTACAGACTTCAGACAGTTTTCATTTGAAAAAAAGTAATTCAAAAAATTGCTAAATATTATTGAATTGGATATTGACGTCCAAAGTGAAGCCGTAACAATACAAATTCTATATTACAGTCTTTATCAACAGACAAAAATGATTTTCAAGGAATCAACATAAATGAAAAATAAAATAAAAAAATGGATTAATACAGGAATAAGAATACAAAAAGATGTAAATGACTTTTATGATTACGACTCGAATGTTTGCTGAAACTTATGCCAACGGGAAATAAGCATGTATTGTAGGGTTGCAACGGATATCGTACTGACGTAAAATATAGCTCTGTCATTGTTATTAAGATATTAAAATATCGTAAAATATTGTATTGACTGAAAGAAAACAATAATCTCTAGAAACGGAGGTAAAAATGTCAACATTTGAAAAACCATGATTTTACTTAAATAAATATACAAGTTTGAAAACTTGAATAATAAGTGCTATTGATTTAAATTTTCAGATTAAATTCTTTGATGAAAGAACTTTATTTTAGACAAATTACTGATCTTTATTTGCCATTCATAAGCCATATTTAAGGGAAATGTCTCCATTAATATTCAGGGGCCATCATGGTCATGACTGTATGGTAGTTGGATTTACAACTACCTATGCAATCAGTACCTATCAACACTGAGGTAAATCGAATACACAATTCATTACTGTCACTTACAGCATGACATAAATGAATGTCTGCTATTTGAAGAAAGTGACAGTCCTGGAACATAACACAACTGGCAGCAGTTCCTGATAAGCAACAATTAGGTGCTGTTTGGGGGACTGTTAAAAGACGAGATTGCAGATCCTAAGCATCATATCACATTTTCCTTGTGACAATTCAAGGTCTGTACATATATCTATCCCATGGACATGGCAAGAAACTGGTTTTCCAAAGACATAAGTCCTGGTCTTTTTTGTGTTCAATGGCCTGAGGTGAAATGGGGTTGTGTGTTTTGTTGATATTGGTGGGATTGTTGACCATTACTGTTTAAACTTTCTTTTTATAATCACAATAGGATAGGAATTTTACTTATCAATAGAGCCCTTGTTTGTCATTTCATATTAAACTACAGCATTGTGAGACTTCCTGTATACACAAAAATTTGGGGTAAATTTATAATTTCTATATCATCAATAAAACAGGCAATCTATTAAACCCTAACTATAGTTTGAAAATGCATTTGAGGTGATAAGAATCATGTTTAGATTTTAATATAGCTAACCTGGTCATCGAGATCAGTGACAATGCATTTTAAATAAACCCTAGCTTTATCCCCTGATATCAACTCAAGACCTCTTCAGGGTAAATAAATAAATACAATCATATCAATACAAAGGTGTTCCTTGATAAATTTGATCTCTTCCCAATTGTTATTTGAGAAAAAGTCAAAATTCAATACATTCATAATGCAATAATTTCATATGAATTGATCCACCAATATTTATTTCCCTTTTTATTAAATCTATAAACTTAGTTAGTAAACTATTTATTGATCAAATTGTCATTTTTACGATTGATACAATATAACTATTATCTGTCCGCGACGGGAGAAACTTTATCCCGAATTATGATGAGGATTCAATCACAAAACATGTGTTATGACAAATATAATTCTCTATTACAAAAATTGACAATTATTAAGGCACCAGTAGGGAAAAACTTGATATGAAAAAAAAATCATCATATAAACACCATCACCTTCAGCTAAATGAGCAAAAGTCAGCAAAATGAGCAGACGTATGAGCAGAAGTCAACTAAGCGAGCAGACGTATGAGCAGAAGTCAACTAAGCGAGCAGACGTATGAGCAGATGTCAGCTAAACAAGCAGACGTCTCCATTTAAACAAACAGTCACTTGACGAAACTTCTGTAAGTAATACATTCTTGGACTCTTTTGGGAGGAAAAAGCACACAACACGAAATGTACATCAATTAATGAGCTGTCAGATTAAGTCCAATACAATTTCTAACTAAATTGGACACAAATGATATTGATGATTTAAAAGCCTGATGAAATCAATTCTTCATGGTTTGATAATTAAATTAATTGCTTTAATTGTTACGATTGCAGAACATAAATCTCGATCCCTCTTTTGTATTAAATAATAGATGGTGTATGCCCTTTACAATGCCTCTCTAGGATGCCGAATCTAGCTTTGGTAATTTTCCCCCTATCTTTTTTAGAATGACAAGCCTGATCCCCTAGAATTATCTATTATTTCTGTGTTTTATTGATATGGTCCAAGTGAAATAGCTGTGCTATAGAAACCAATTTATTTTCTCTTTTCAAAAATGACATGTAGAAAAAAAAATAGAAATTCATTAAATAAGTGGATTTCAATATATTTCTATTTCTTCATTCTCATTTCTGCAACATGCGATAAGTGTTATTTTTACGGTTTCACGCTGCTATGTCCCTAGTAACCGTGGTAAACCAGTGCAAAAACTTTTAATTAAGATGCATGAAATGAAATGAACATTTAGATCATTTTGACATGTCATGTAAAACTTAAAGATATACTTATTAAGTCATCGAAACTTTTTGAAGATGTTTTCTAATTAAATATTAAATGCAAATCTAATTTGAAATGTGAAAAATTATTTTCATTTGATTTTAACACAACATTTTCTTATTTTTTTGTTTTGAACAATTTCTGTAGGCATGGTATTGTACTTAAAAACAACATCCTTTAAACCACTGTGAGACTTGTGACTTGTACCCCTGCCCCCTTTTCCCCCATTTCCTACGGTGAGATACATAAGTAAAACAGCTATCTCTTACGTTTTTTTACCTAAATTCTGATACACTTTTCTATAATAATATTTTTGTTCTGTCCTTTGATTTTCGGCTTCTGATTACATCTTTGTTATCATTAAATTCCTCTTGTAGCTTCAGTCATTTGGCTTGTGTAGTAGCCTTTAAATTCTGTCGCGGTGTTCAGATTGTCATTATCATTTGCTAGAGATCTCAGACTTATAAAGATACCTGTTTATCTCTAATAATCTAAATCAAAATAACTGTCGAACAAGTAAAGTGATGTATAATAACCACTGTGTACTAGTCCACACCAAAACTTTTATATCACCTGCTATATACATTATATTTTGTCTTTTAATCAGTTATTCTGGACATGATAAATTGTAATAGGATCAGAGATACACCAGCCAAGCTGCCATATTATGGCATATATTATTAAAAACTTTTATGAAAAATTCTTGTTTTCGAACTCAACTAAGGCCAAAATTTTAAAATTGTATTGTTTCCCGCACCCGACCGACCCTTAGAAAAGGTTGCGACTCAAAATATTTTTTGGGTGATTTGCGATGACTTTTTTTTTTTGGGTTACCGGAAATCGTGACCAGAAGTTCGATGTTGTTCCATAATTTACGTTCGGAACTGGTTTACACTTTTAAATGAACAAAATCCGTTGCTCGACTTTGAAAGAACCAGATTTGTGAATGAACTTTGAAAAGAGAAAAAAAATCCCCCTACCTACCGACCCATAGGTGAAATGGAGGGTCGGGTGCGGGAAACGAACATATTTTAAGGGTGGCCTAAGATATGCTTGATATAGCTTGTATATAAAATTGATTTGGGTTTCAATTTGTTGGGGAATTATTGCCCAACAAGAACAATTTCATTTTTTTTACATTTCAAGGGGCATAACTCTTAAAATTCTTAACAAAAAATTATGGTTTTCTATCTTGAGTCAGATTTTATCCATATATAGTATGTATATACATCAATTTGGTTTGAGCCTGTTGAGGAACTAGCTTGCTTAGTGGGCTAACAAGAAGATTTTCAGACATTTTTGTATTTTCAAGGGGCATAACTCTTATAATTCTTGATGAAAAATTATGTTTTTCATAATCGACTGAGATATTGTTCAGACAGCTAGTGTTGTACATAACTTAGAATGTATCTGTCTCAAGGAAGAAAGAACTCACAGAACCATAAGTAGAGCAAAACTTAGTTAAAACTCAGCTAAGAAATGTTTTAGAAAACATATTGCTATTACTGAAAAGAATAAAGACATCCAATAAGAAAACTTTTTTGGGAAATTTCTATAAAATGATCCAACTTCAATCCTACTGTAATTACGTTTTTGTATAATTTAATTTAATGACTTGGGATTTGACATAAAATAATATCTCTTATTTCAGGTCATATACCCATTTTTACTATTGTCAAAAAATACAGAAATTTTAGTTAAATTAGTAATTCTCCAATATCAAAGTTATTAATCTTGTATTGATATAAGATTGTGATGGTGCATTGCATCTCATGAATTAATTATTTCAAAGAGACAGATCAGGTTTTCAATCGAATAACTGCAATAATCTTTATTATTGCTGCGTAGTTAATTACATTATTTTTCCTGCAGTTTTCATAAAGTTTTCAGATCCAGAAATTACACAACTGGGTTGACATTTCCTCTTTGATCCAATCATACTTAATACATTATTTTCTAATCTATCTCAAATCCACAGTTGCCTAAGGATAACATATAGGCCAAAACAATTATATTAACAAACAGGTATAAGGAAACTTAACATTCAGCAACAATTTCTTAGGGTATTCTAACACGAAGGATTTTCGAACTGTACTAGCAGACAAAAATATAATACATAAATAATCTATTATGCTTTCCTGTATTTAAAACCTACCATCGAATGCACTGTGCTTTATTGAAAACATTGCATTATTTAAAACCTACCATTAAATTCAAAGTGCTTTATTTAAAACATTGCTTTATTTAAAACCTACCATTAAATTCACTGTGCTTTATTTAAAACCTACCATTAAATTCAAAGTACTTTATTTAAAACATTGCTTAATTTAAAACCTACCATTAAATTTACTGTGCTTTATTTAAAACCTACCATTAAATTCAAAGTGCTTTATTTAAAACATTGCTCTATTTAAAACCTACCATTAAATTCAAAGAGCTTTATTTAAAACCTACCATTAAATTCATTGTGCTTTATTTAAAACATTGCTTTATTTAAAACCTGCCATTGAATTCAAAGTGCTTTATCTAATACATTACTTCATTTAAAACGTATCATACAATGGTGAAATAAATTCTTCCGTAATATTTTTTTCTTTCAGTTCTTTCTTTATATCTCCCGAATCACAGATTGAATATTAACTACCATGCATAGATTTAATAATCAAAATCTAAATTTGGTATCTGTGAGTGGAGAAAACTCATAACCCATTACAAACCATGTGAGAATCTTTACTTCTATATCTTAATCTACCCTAATCCTATAAGCATAACTATAAACGGAAGCATTTTTGTTTTTTTTGTTCAAGATAAACATTTTTTTACGCTATACATGTTGTTTAGGTAGACAACACCATTACATTATATATCATGTTCATATTAAGTGCATTAAATAAACTGACGGATAACATTTTGAAGTATGTATCATTTGGCAATAATCAAATGCTTAGTAATTACTTAAGTATTGCATATCTTAAGACTTATTAAATTCAATAAAAATAATTTCAAACCCAATTTATGCTTGAAGTTTTTACATACTTTCCTCTCGTAAAATTACATTTATTTAATTCACTCAATTATGATTTATGCCAAGTGGGCCATTGAATAAATTCTACAAATTAATAGAGTTTTAGTTGTATGTGTATGTTTTCTTAAGAAGATAGTATGGTAAACGAAACATCAACAGGAACTAATATTTCAACCTTTGGGGTGCATTTCAATAATATTTCTGACATGGCATAGCGATGATGGTGCAGAAGATTACAGGTGCATTACGTTTCCAAAGAAATAAATTGTCAATCATCCATAAGACCATTAATTTTGACAGCCCGACAACTCATGTAATTGAAGAAATCGGCCAAATAAACTACTGAGAAGTTTGAGTTACTTAGTACAAGTCTTGTAAACTCTGATACTAGATCTTACAGACATTGATGTTATAATATAGGATCAAGTTGTTAGAGCTTAGAATCAAGTTTACACAGTTGGTAATTCACTAATTAAAGAGAATGGATATATATATATCTTTATATCTCAATAAACCATTGATGTACACATATAAACCATTGATGTACACATATATTTATATGTACATAAATTCTGTACAGATTGTTTAGTGAGTGAGTGAGTGATTGTTGCTTAAGGCCAAATGAGCAATTTTTTAGCCATATCATGGCGAGAGCAAGTTAACTTTGATCAGATGACGATGATGTCCACATTGTACTAGACAAACACATACTTAGTTAGATTTGATATATAGCCCACTGAATCAACAGTTACGAAGAACTGACTGCTGTTTTCTATTCGTGTTATTGAGTTCAAGGTGAGTGGGAGGAATGGTTCTTTTTGTTGTGGTGGTCAAGATTATTGACCATCATTTTTTAGCTATTTTTGTTATCAATTTCAAAATTAAATAAAATGAAAGAAAAAGACAAAAATTCAGCCCTTTTTCTATCAGTTTATGCTAACAAAATATGAGCATAACTCTTTTAAAAGGTTTATAAGTTATGTAATTTTGAATAAATAATACAATTACATGTATTTAAATAGTGAACCCATTTAGGTAAATTATCATTACTAATCCCTATCTCCTAAAAAAACACAGTTATCTCCCTTTTATAAAGATTGATAATGGGAGATAATCCATTAATATTTGATGTATTATTGAACTTCACATATTTAAAATATTTCCTGGAATCAAAACATTTCAAAATTCAAGATCTGCTCTACTTTTAGAGCTGACTTTTTTTTTCTCTATGTAAAACATCTGCTTTTTTTTTAGACAAATTAAAATTAAGTTTTATTCAATAACTGTTAATAACACATAAATAATTGTTTTTTATAAACAAAATCAACATTAAATTCAATATAGAATCAAAATTTCTATCAATTTTTTTGTGTGCATTAAATTACGGCCTAAAATGAAAAATGGATTTAATATGTAATCATAATTTGTCATTTGTTTTCTTGTTATCGACTTTTTTTCCAAATAACAGTGTCGTAATTTTACTGTATAATTCCCATTTCCTCTGCGAGAGGAAATGAAAATTTGGAGGTTTTGATTGTAATATAATTAGGTAAAGGGTCTTGACAGTTGAAATTAGGAGTAATGTTTCTAAATAACATATTTATTGTAAATCTCTCTGGTTGAACATCCGCTGATATTCAAATAATCTAATATAATAAAATGTCAGAATCCCCTAACGTCAATTTTCCACAAATCATTTCCCATAAATGTAAAATTTATGCACTCAATTTCATCAGTTGCAAAAATCATTAAATCTATGGAGAAGTTTTGTATGTTTGTTTCCGCTGGAAATGACTGTTTAATCTTTGTATTTAGATTAAAATGTTGTTATTTCATAATTGATTACAATACAACAACCCAACACAATTGGCGGCTCGGCACAAACAAATGGTTTGAAAAAATCACTTAGTAAATGACTATATAACTATTTTAGTAAAGGGACATAACTCTAATGATCCGACGTAAAATACAAATTTGACATTTAAGGTAAGTAAATTTATAATAACATAAATCTATCGACATCAGACTGGTATGGTTATTACCAGTACATGTAAACAGACACCAGATCATACTCATTCAATAAGATCATAGTCAATTTTCAAATAAAATTAAAATATTAAAATCACACCACCTGAAATCAAATGAGATTTACACAGCATGCAGCAATCATAGGGTGGGTACACAATAGATGTAATTACCCTTGGGATCATAGACTGAGAAACTGAAGTACTGATGCTGTATGTGGATACAACCAACATCTGGTGGACTTTTTTAAGATTTTGAGCAGCTGACCCTGATACAGTAGTCCCCCCTTGTAAGGCCCCTCCCACAAAAAGCCCACCCATCTCATCAGGCCAGATTTCAAATGACTGAGATAGTAAAATACTACTAAATTGTCCTCCTCAAGAGAGGCCACCCCTGTTATAAGGCCACTTACAGAAGGGGTGGCCTAATAATAGAGGGAAATTGTATAAGCATAGGCCAGTAAGAATTGGAGTAAGTCACATGATTTCTAATACTTATGCATGATGCAGTGATTTACTAAGAAGAAACTACCTAAGTAATATGGTTGACTTATGACAAGAAACTGATTTAATCACAAAAATATCATATTCAACAAAGGCACCATTTATAAAGTCAATGGACCATGAAAATGGGGTTAAGGTCATGTGATCTGGGTGTGACTGACATACAGTAATACACTGAATAGTAACACCAATGTGTCCTTAAAATCTGATTGATCCATCAAGAATAGTTACTGAAGAACAGGGTTAATCACAAAAACTTAACCTTAAACATAATAAGGCATAGTTACAAAGTCAGGGGACTATAACATATTTTGTATTATCACATGGCATATACTGATGCAGATGTTCAGCTGAAATGAAATGACGTCAACGTAGACGTAGGACTAATAGACATTGAAATAAAACTTGATTAAGTTGGAGGGAATAGTTACATGACATATATATTTCTTAGAATTGTGAATATTAACCATTAAATATGGTGAAACTGTGACAAAATAAATGGGAAGCTAAAACTAACAAGTTAATAAGAAACTGGGGTATAAGGGTGGAACTGAGGTAAAAACATTGGGAAGAAACTGAGGTAAAAAGGTTGGGCAGAAACTGAGGTAATAAGGTTGGGAAGTGACTGAGCGAAATGCCTGGTAAGAAACAGGTGTAAAAAGGTTGGGAAGAAATTGCAGTAAATAAAAGTTTGGGACAATGCTGAGTGAAAGGTTGGGAAGAAACTGGGGGGGGGGGGGGGGGGGGGAGAGAAACTGAGGTAAATAGGTTGGGAAGAAACCGGGTTAAAAGGTTGAGAAGAAATAGGGTAGAAAGATTGAGAAGAAATAGGGTAGAAAGATTGAGAAGAAACTGAGATAATAAGATTAGGAGGAATCTGCAGTAATAAAGTTCAGAAGAAACTGAGGTAATGAAGTTGGGAGGAAACTGAGGTAAAAAAAGATGGGAAGAAGCTGAAGCAATAAGATTGGAAAGAAATTGAGGTAAAATAGTTGGGAAGAAATGAGGTAAAAAGGTTTGGATGAAATGGGGTAAAAATGCTGGGAAGAAATGGAGGTATAAAGGTTGGGAAGAAACTGAGATTAAAAGGTTGGGAAGAAACTGTCTACTGAGGTAACAAGTTGTTAGTGAAAGAACACAAATCATGTCTGAACAATGAAATATTCAGGATGAAATTTGTACCCAAGACAACACACTACCAACTGACCTTAAAGGTCATCTCCACTAACACAGTTACCTGGAGGATTTTTTTTTCAAAAGGTTTTAATGTTGTTTATTTTAAGTTGTGATCAACAAGTCATCCTCCACCCCGCCCCTATAAAAAATCTACCGTTATATATGTATAAAATAGACATTAATTAATGAAAGCTCAATCTAAACTACATTGGAAATATCTAGAAATGGCAAATGGATAAAGGAGAGATTTCAAGTAAAAACAAAAAAAGAACAATTATTTGATTGGAATCAGATAATTAGCAATTTCCTTAATGGATTTTAGATTAATGTAAAAGTGTTCAAATCTTGTGGTATTTCAATCAAACTTTGTGGTTTTCCCAAATCTTCAGATTCACAATTAAATCAAAGAAACACACTGAAATTGTCTCTGTTTACAATCAGTTAATTAAAGAAATGACACCACAATTGCATGCAGTAATGAATTACATTGCAGGAACACCATCTATTAATGAATGACAATACAAAAATTCATTTCCATGTCAGCTCATTGTTAATTCAATTAACAAAATGTACATTTCAAAGCATGTTTATCAAAAAGACATTTATCGAAACGATGTTTATCAAAAAGATGCTTATTGAAAAGATGTTATTGAAAAAAATGTTTATCAAAGAAAAAATCTTTAATAGTTGATGTGTTAATAATCTGTGGGATTTTAATTATAAATTTTTTAAACGGGTAGTCGAAAAAATGTTTTTAGTAAAAACAAGAATTTTAAAAATTGTTGAGACATATACTGTGAAAAATTAAACAAAAAACATTTTCTTTTCTATAACAGAAAACAGCAATACTAAAATTGACTAAAATATTCAACATGTCACCTTCTCCAAAGCTAAATAAAAATTAGCGGTTTTACCATCCAATATTATCAATTTTCTATCATAAAATAATTTGTAGGTTTTTTTTTGTTTTTTTCTTAAATAGTCATAAATACACAATTAAGAAGGTAAATTAGTTTATATATATATCTTAATTTGTGTATTGCACTGATGAAACCACATGCTACAGAGAATGTAAAATAATTATGACAAATAAAATCTAAGGTTTATGGGCCTAATCTTAGTTCAGTTCCTGAATAAACACTGCAAGATGTTTCCAAAATCAAATAAAAATCTTGAAAAATATAGAATTCCTTTTATCAATTATTTTATTACATCTTTTTCAAAGATGACTGCAAATAAAACATGATATTAGTACAGTTTACAGTTAGGAACACATCTGTTTTGCACAGTCGTATCATTTACCTATCAAAATAATGTTGCCCTTTGTTAGTTTTTCAAACACAAATCTTCACCATAACATCTTTGACATACAAGCCCGAGGATGCAATTGATAGAATTTGCTTATTAAAAACCTAAAATATATGCAATGTTGTTTTAAAAAAAAACAGAACTGAAGAATTTTTTTACAAGCCATGGCCAGTATTTGGTCCATTGCAGCTATTACACTATAAATAAAAATATTTAGGGACAAAATTTAGTATTTTCTATATAGTTGCCAGCTTGGCTCCCTAAAATAACAATTTCTTTTAGCTCAGCAACTGACTTTGCACATGAAATATAAAAATTTCCAGTAGCCATCTAGTGTAATATCTGAAAATTTTCAGAAGCCCAGCCCAAATTTTAGTGATCTTTGGCTACTGGGTTCTTGCTAACTTTTATCCCTGATATTGCAAAGCTAGAGTTTGGTTCATTGATTTTGATGAGATGATGTTCGCTTTGCATTAAATCAACATGCTTAGTTGTTTCCTACCAAGTTTCGATTCATTTGGCAAAGTTGTTTCAGAGAAGAAGATTTTTTAGAAATCAACCAATCAGAAACAAGAATTGCCTTTGGCAGCCATGTTTGTTAACGGATTGGAACTAAATGAGCACTATTTATAAAGGACCTTCCAAGGATGCTTCCTACCAAGTTTTGATCCATTTGGCCAAGCAGTTTCAGAGGAGACGATTCTTTAGAAATCAACCAATCAGAAACAAGAATTGTCTGTGGCGTCCATGTTTGTTAACGGATCAGAAATAAATGAGCAATCTTTATAGATGACCTTCCAAGGATGATTCCTACCAAATTTCGATTCATTTGGCCAAGCGGTTACAGAGGAAAAGATTTTTTATAAATCAACCAATCAGAAACAAGAATTGTCTGTAACGGCCATGTTTGATAACGGATCGGGACAAAATAAGAAACCTTTAGAGAGGACCGGCCATATATGCTTCCTACCAAGTTTCAGTTCATTTGGTATAGTGGTTTCAGAAGAGAAGATTTTTTTAAATCGGTCAATCAGAAACAAGAATTGCCTATGGTGGCCATGTTTGTTAACGGATTGGAACTAAATAAGCAATCGTTATAGAGGACCTTACAAGGATGCTTCCTACCAAGTTTCGATTCGTTTGGCCAAGCGGTTTCAAAGGAGAAGATTTTTTAGAAATCAACCAATCAGAAAAAAGAATTGCCTGAGGCGGCCATGTTTGTTAACAGATCGGGACGAAATGAGCAATCTTTATAGAGGACATGATATAGATGCTTCCTACCAAGTTTCGGTTCATTTGGTCAAGCGGTGTCAGAGGAGAAGATTTTTAAAAATCGGCCAATCAGAAACAAGAATTACCTATGGTGGCCATGTTTGTTAATGGATCGGGACAAAATGAGCAACCTTTAGAGAGGACCTTCCATAGATGCTTCCTACCAAGTTTCACTTCATTTGGCTGAGGGGTTTCAGAGGAGAAGATTAAAATGTGAAAAGTTAACGGACGACGGACGCCAAGTGATGGCAAAAGCTCATGTTGCCTTTGGCAAGGTGAGCTAAAAAAATGTAAAAAGATTAAAATATGAAAAGCAAATGACAAACAGACTTAAATTGATTACAAAACCTGACACATTCTTTGTCCAGGTGAGTTACAAAAAAAACAAAGCAAGGCAGGTTTGGCTGTTTGGTAATCAAATAGAAAATAAGCTAGTTTATATTCTATCTTACAGATAGGGGTGTATCTATGGAAAATAGCACCTATGGAAAGCACTAAAATTGCATTTTACATTTATTATTTATTAATAATTTCTCCAGGTATTCATGTCTATGTGTATTACATGGTTTTTGCAAAATTACTTCAAGAAAATGATTTAAAAACCTTTTTTAGGATGTTCCCATATGGGAACATTAGGCGCTAAAACCTCTCAGTGGTGCCCCCTTCAAGTGGGGTCCAGGGCACGTGCCCTACTTGCCATACCCTAGATACGCCACTGCTTACAGAATGATCCATGCTACAGCAGTTCTCATCTTATAATCGTCAGAATTAAGGAAACTTCTTCTTGTTAATAAAAACTCCTGGTTTAAGTCAAACAACATGGACGTTTCCTGTTTGGTTCGTTAATGTTATTGATCTTATAAGTCTTCAGTTGTCCATTCATGTTCAATTAAGATACTTACAAAAGAATGATTTTTGTCGAAAAAAAATAACTCTACATTAACATGGTTGTTGAAAAGTCATAATTATAGGTTTTTTCTCTGATTGAAATGCATCGTTTGACTTCTCGTATGTGACTAAACTTGTTGATAAGGACTAAATAACCCTGAGGTAAATCTTAACAAACTTCTAATTACATCTTAAGATCAAAATCAAACGTACTTCGTTAGTGATATTTTTCATTCAGATAATTTTTAATGTGCTTTCTGTTTGTTCTCTTTTTCTATATTGATTAAAGAGGTTTTTCACAGTAAAATTAGTAGATATAATTGAAAGCATAAACAAAATATAGCTTGAATACAATCTTCAATCAACAAATGGTGCAGTAATTAACAATAAATGATACTTATGTAGAATGAATTAATGAAGTTCAAATTCAGTTTGGGAATATATATTATTTTAATCAAAGATTATTTTAGCTTTTACTAATAATTTAAGGATTTTTTTCTGTAATAATCTTAGATACTCAAATAAACTAGTTTAATACCTTTTCAAGGATTACATAAGATAACTGAAATGCTATAATTTATATAATAGGTGCAAACATCAATTGATTTTTTCCAAACTCGTTTGTTTTTCAAATTAAATCAAAAAGGGGAAATAATCCATGTAAACAAAGGGAAATAACTCATAGTTCAGTTTTTTTCAAGTCAACTGGAGCAAGCACTTACACAAAATAATCAAATTGTGTTTAAACTCAATTTTCTTCAAATCAAATCAGAAAGGGGAAGTAATCCATGTAAACAAATGGAAATAACTCATAGTTTAGGGGGGTTTTTTCCAAGTCAACTGGAGCAAGCACTTACACAAAATAATCAAATTGTGTTAAAATCAAATCAAAAAGGGGAGGTGATCATGTACACAAGGGAAATAACTCATAGTTCAGTTTTAGAGGTCAACTGGTGCAAGCACTTATACAAAATAATCAAGTTGTGCTAATCTCTTAAACAGCCTGGTTTATCAATTTGGAACCATGATTATTTATACAAAATGCAAAAATTACCAACAAATCATGCATAAATGGTTGTAACACAATCTATCAACTTATTCTGTATTAACACAACTTATCTTATCTAACAATTACATACAAATTATACCAGGAAATTAAAGCCAAATTTCTATTTGATTTGATAAATCACTGATAAATTAATGATAATTAGTTGTAGAAACTCTAATGTCCAAGATATGCAAGAAAAGTATATGATTTTTTTGTTTTGTTTATAGAAAATCAGAGAAAAAGAATAAAAAATTAGAGCATCTTAAATTCTTATATGAGAACATTACTATAACATACATGTATTTCAAAACTCATTTCAAATACCATTACATTTTCTTCAAAATTTCTTTGAAAATTTTATTATTATTTACTCAAACTAGCAATATCAAAGCCCTAAACAAACAAAATATAGTATTGTGGGGAAAAAATGTCTGTATAAAATTCAACATGAAAAAAATCATAAACACGGCACTGTCCATTTGACAGAAAAACAGATTTATATAGTAGTTAAGAAAAAAGCAGAAAAATATAATAAATTTTGGGTACCTATAAAGTGCGAAACGAAATAGAAACGAAACGAAACGAAATCAACCAAAACGAAACGAAACGAAACGAAATCAACAAAAACGAAACGAAACGAAACGAAATCAACGAAATGAAAATGAAATAAAACGAAACCAACGAAATCAACGAAAACAAAACGAAATACGATGCTAGACTACTTCCCACACATGTCTCAGTGTCTTTCACCAGGAGAGGACAGGATTTGATCACCATTGAACAAGAATAATATGCATTTATTCAGCGGGAGTCTGTCCTTTTCACTTAGTGGCTTCTTTTAAATTTGGGAACCATAAGAGCAACGTCAAGTCTGTTGAAAGGAGAGGAATTAAAATAACAGAAGTGCAGTAGTTAAAGTTCACTAATAAATATCCCCGTCCGAGCAAAATTTAAAAGTGTGTCGGAGAGGCGAAAAAGTGTGACGACCGGAAGGACAAACGAACGAACGGACAGCAGAAGTCCTATATACCCCAACCTTTATTGGCGGAGGTATACAAATCCTATCAAAAATTAACTTTCGAAATTTAAACAAAATCTACATATCTCGTAAAAGTACCTTTTTTCCCTTTGATCCCTTTTTCATATTAAAAAAACCCAAATCTTCCCCCCTCCAAAATTTTTTCCGGTATTAATAAAATTTGATACGGCACATATTGTTATACCCCCCGCTATCCAGTGGGAGGGGGGTATATAGTATATGTCCGTTTGTCCGTGAGTGCTTCCCTCACTGCCTATGTAATTCCTCTTTAACAACTTGATGGAATTGAATGAATCTTACAGGAAATCTTTAATACCATATGGCAAGGTTCATTAATTTCATGAATTCTTTAGTACCAAATGGCATTGTGCACCTTCTATTTTTGTTTTCCCATTTTAACAGTTCTTGCTAAAATTTCTTCACTTTTGGACTTTGTCATTTAAGGCTATGTAATTGTCATACAAGGCTATACATAACTCTTCCTAAACAACAGAATGGATTTCAATAAAACTTCCAGAGTTTCTTATGTTTAGTTTTTGCAAGCATTATTTTTTCCAAAAGTTCTTCTGTAAGGAGGGCGCTCACTGTACATCCTGTTATGTTGCTGTTGGGTTTTTTTTTAGTTCTTCAAAATAGAACAATGGGATTTGAAATAAAAAGTTTATAGTGTTGGGTCTTTTTGACCCCTGTATATCTCGGAAAGAACAACGGCAAGACATTACGCCAGATCTGTTGGCACACTACCGAATAAAGGTAATAACAATGGTACCGTACGCCAAGGCGCATTCAAAAGGGAAAGTCCACAAAAACAGACAAAACCGATAAGAAGCTCATGGGGATTAAACGTGACAAGTCGGGAAAATCCAGTAGTCAAATAGTGCCCAGAATCTGAAACTCAAGACCATCCTGTTTGGTTTCCGAATAGGCAAATTTAAGTAGAATACAAACGAAAAACGTAATAAAATCAGACGAATAATGAGCCCTCAATATCCCAATCTATGAAAATACCCCCTCATATCCCCCATTTTTTTCTATATGCCCACTCCAGAAACTTTATAATTCATAAATACTGACACACACACAAACACAAATAAAAATATGACATTTGAACTTCTGAAAGTTTGTCGGCAAGCAAACCCGGCTTGGATTGAGTTGCGGGTAATGTACGTGAGGAGTACTGTAACGGACAGACATGCAAGATGGGTTATAATTAATCAAAATTATTGTATTTAAAAAATCGAATTATCTTTTTTTCTTATTTCTTTATTTCGTTTTGTCTTTTATTGTTTTCCTTCCATTTTCTTCATATCAGTCTATTTCGTTGGTTTCGTTTCATTTCGTTTCGTTTCGTTTTCGTTGATTTCGTTTCGTTTCGTTTTCGTTGATTTCGTTTCGTTTTGTTTCGTTTCTATTTCGTTTCGCACTTTATAGGTACCCATAAATTTTGGATATTACAACATTAAAAACTACAAATCAAGATATCAAGAGTTTAACTCTGCCACATGTTTGTGCCTGCCCCAAGCTAGGACCTGGAGCTCCAACTTCATATGTCATGGATTTTTTAGATAGTTTGCTTTGTTAATATTTGTGGAATTGTTGACTATCACTATTAAAACGTTCTTTAAAAAAAAAGGACATTTCTACTCATATTTACCAATGCCAATCTTTTTTGTTGACAGTAATGAAAAAATCAAATCACTGAATTTTGATTAAAAAAATATCCTGAATGGTAAATAAAAATATTAAAAATCAAATTAGGTGCCTTTTTCATGTAATGACTTTAATATTCAAACACAAACAAATTCATCATGATCAATTTATTATCAGTCTGTTAATTTTTATTGTTTCATTGAAATGATTTCTTAAGATCTAAGAATAGACAAAGAAACTAAGGTCACTCAGTGTTAATAGAGCTGTCATTCCAAGTTTCAATCAAATCATTGCAATAGATTTACCATTCAATTATTTCTCCCATGATAAACTACACACCAGTCATATAAACAGTCTTCATTTAATCTATTTCCAATGTTGCAGAAAAAATTTATTACAGCTGTTGTGATAAGTGTCCCCATTTTATTGTGTTTCTCAATAGGCCAGGCCACATATATTGTTTTATCCCCATTTTATTGTGTTTCTCATGAGGCCAGGCCACATATATTGTTTTATCATGATTTTATTGTGTTCCTCGTTAGGCCAGGCCACATATATTGTTTTGTCATGATTTTATTGTGTTCCTCGTTAGGCCAGGCCACATATATTGTTTTGTCATGATTTTATTGTGTTCCTCGTTAGGCCAGGCCACATATATTGTTTTGTCATGATTTTATTGTGTTCCTCGTTAGGCCAGGCCACATATATTGTTTTGTCATGATTTTATTGTGTTCCTCGTTAGGCCAGGCCACATATATTGTTTTGTCATGATTTTATTGTGTTCCTCGTTAGGCCAGGCCACATATATTGTTTTGTCCCCATTTTATTGTGTTTCTCATGAGGCCAGGCCACATATATTGTTTTGTCATGATTTTATTGTGTTTCTCATGAGGCCAGGCCACATATATTGTTTTATCATGATTTTATTGTGTTTCTCATGAGGCCAGGCCACACATTTATTGTTTTGTCCCCATTTTATTGTGTTTCTCATGAGGCCAGGCCACAGATATTGTTTTGTCATGATTTTATTGTGTTTCTCATGAGGCCAGGCCACACATTTATTGTTTTGTCCCCATTTTATTGTGTTTCTCATGAGGCCAGGCCACATATATTGTTTTGTCCCCATTTTATTGTGTTTCTCATGAGGCCAGGCCACATTTATTGTTTTGTCATGATTTTATTGTGTTTCTCATGAGGCCAGGCCACAGATATTGTTTTGTCATGATTTTATTGTGTTCCTCGTTAGGCCAGGCCACAGATATTGTTTTATCATGATTTTATTGTGTTCCTCGTTAGGCCAGGCCACAGATATTGTTTTGTCATGATTTTATTGTGTTTCTCATGAGGCCAGGCCACACATTTATTGTTTTGTCCCCATTTTATTGTGTTTCTCATGAGGCCAGGCCACACATATATTGTTTTGTCCCCATTTTATTGTGTTTCTCATGAGGCCAGGCCACATATATTGTTTTGTCATGATTTTATTGTGTTTCTCATGAGGCCAGGCCACATATATTGTTTTGTCATGATTTTATTGTGTTCCTCGTTAGGCCAGGCCACACAGATATTGTTTTGTCATGATTTTATTGTGTTCCTCGTTAGGCCAGGCCACACAGATATTGTTTTGTCATGATTTTATTGTGTTTCTCATGAGGCCAGGCCACAGATATTGTTTTGTCATGATTTTATTGTGTTCCTCGTTAGGCCAGGCCACACATATATTGTTTTGTCATGATTTTATTGTGTTTCTCAATAGGCCAGGCCACATATATTGTTTTGTCCCCATTTTATTGTGTTTCTCATGAGGCCAGGCCACATATATTGTTTTGTCATGATTTTATTGTGTTCCTCGTTAGGCCAGGCCACACATTTATTGTTTTGTCCCCATTTTATTGTGTTTCTCATGAGGCCAGGCCACATATATTGTTTTGTCATGATTTTATTGTGTTTCTCATGAGGCCAGGCCACATATATTGTTTTGTCCCCATTTTATTGTGTTTCTCATGAGGCCAGGCCACATATATTGTTTTGTCATGATTTTATTGTGTTTCTCATGAGGCCAGGCCACATATATTGTTTTGTCATGATTTTATTGTGTTTCTCATGAGGCCAGGCCACATATATTGTTTTGTCCCCATTTTATTGTGTTTCTCATGAGGCCAGGCCACATATATTGTTTTGTCATGATTTTATTGTGTTCCTCGTTAGGCCAGGCCACACATTTATTGTTTTGTCCCCATTTTATTGTGTTTCTCATGAGGCCAGGCCACATATATTGTTTTGTCCCCATTTTATTGTGTTTCTCATGAGGCCAGGCCACAGATATTGTTTTATCATGATTTTATTGTGTTTCTCATGAGGCCAGGCCACAGATATTGTTTTATCATGATTTTATTGTGTTCCTCGTTAGGCCAGGCCACATATATTGTTTTGTCCCCATTTTATTGTGTTTCTCATGAGGCCAGGCCACACAGATATTGTTTTGTCCCCATTTTATTGTGTTTCTCATGAGGCCAGGCCACATATATTGTTTTGTCATGATTTTTTTGTGTTCCTCGTTAGGCCAGGCCACACATTTATTGTTTTGTCCCCATTTTATTGTGTTTCTCATGAGGCCAGGCCACACATATATTGTTTTGTCCCCATTTTATTGTGTTTCTCATGAGGCCAGGCCACACATATATTGTTTTGTCCCCATTTTATTGTGTTTCTCATGAGGCCAGGCCACATATATTGTTTTGTCATGATTTTATTGTGTTTCTCATGAGGCCAGGCCACATATATTGTTTTGTCATGATTTTATTGTGTTTCTCATGAGGCCAGGCCACAGATATTGTTTTATCATGATTTTATTGTGTTCCTCGTTAGGCCAGGCCACATATATTGTTTTGTCCCCATTTTATTGTGTTTCTCATGAGGCCAGGCCACAGATATTGTTTTATCATGATTTTATTGTGTTCCTCGTTAGGCCAGGCCACACAGATATTGTTTTGTCCCCATTTTATTGTGTTTCTCATGAGGCCAGGCCACATATATTGTTTTGTCATGATTTTTTTGTGTTCCTCGTTAGGCCAGGCCACACATTTATTGTTTTGTCCCCATTTTATTGTGTTTCTCATGAGGCCAGGCCACAGATATTGTTTTGTCATGATTTTATTGTGTTCCTCGTTAGGCCAGGCCACATATATTGTTTTGTCCCCATTTTATTGTGTTTCTCATGAGGCCAGGCCACATATATTGTTTTGTCATGATTTTATTGTGTTTCTCATGAGGCCAGGCCACATATATTGTTTTGTCATGATTTTATTGTGTTTCTCATGAGGCCAGGCCACAGATATTGTTTTATCATGATTTTATTGTGTTCCTCGTTAGGCCAGGCCACATATATTGTTTTGTCCCCATTTTATTGTGTTTCTCATGAGGCCAGGCCACAGATATTGTTTTATCATGATTTTATTGTGTTCCTCGTTAGGCCAGGCCACACAGATATTGTTTTGTCCCCATTTTATTGTGTTTCTCATGAGGCCAGGCCACATATATTGTTTTGTCATGATTTTTTTGTGTTCCTCGTTAGGCCAGGCCACACATTTATTGTTTTGTCCCCATTTTATTGTGTTTCTCATGAGGCCAGGCCACATATATTGTTTTGTCATGATTTTTTTGTGTTCCTCGTTAGGCCAGGCCACACATTTATTGTTTTGTCCCCATTTTATTGTGTTTCTCATGAGGCCAGGCCACACATATATTGTTTTGTCCCCATTTTATTGTGTTTCTCATGAGGCCAGGCCACACATATATTGTTTTGTCCCCATTTTATTGTGTTTCTCATGAGGCCAGGCCACATATATTGTTTTGTCATGATTTTATTGTGTTTCTCATGAGGCCAGGCCACATATATTGTTTTGTCATGATTTTATTGTGTTTCTCATGAGGCCAGGCCACAGATATTGTTTTATCATGATTTTATTGTGTTCCTCGTTAGGCCAGGCCACATATATTGTTTTGTCCCCATTTTATTGTGTTTCTCATGAGGCCAGGCCACAGATATTGTTTTATCATGATTTTATTGTGTTCCTCGTTAGGCCAGGCCACACAGATATTGTTTTGTCCCCATTTTATTGTGTTTCTCATGAGGCCAGGCCACATATATTGTTTTGTCATGATTTTTTTGTGTTCCTCGTTAGGCCAGGCCACACATTTATTGTTTTGTCCCCATTTTATTGTGTTTCTCATGAGGCCAGGCCACATATATTGTTTTGTCATGATTTTATTGTGTTCCTCGTTAGGCCAGGCCACATATATTGTTTTGTCCCCATTTTATTGTGTTTCTCATGAGGCCAGGCCACATATATTGTTTTGTCATGATTTTATTGTGTTTCTCATGAGGCCAGGCCACATATATTGTTTTGTCATGATTTTATTGTGTTTCTCATGAGGCCAGGCCACAGATATTGTTTTATCATGATTTTATTGTGTTCCTCGTTAGGCCAGGCCACACAGATATTGTTTTGTCATGATTTTATTGTGTTTCTCATGAGGCCAGGCCACAGATATTGTTTTGTCATGATTTTATTGTGTTCCTCGTTAGGCCAGGCCACACATATATTGTTTTGTCCCCATTTTATTGTGTTTCTCATGAGGCCAGGCCACAGATATTGTTTTGTCATGATTTTATTGTGTTCCTCATTAGGCCAGGCCACATATATATTGTTTTGTCATGATTTTATTGTGTTTCTCATGAGGCCAGGCCACAGATATTGTTTTGTCATGATTTTATTGTGTTCCTCGTTAGGCCAGGCCACACATATATTGTTTTGTCCCCATTTTATTGTGTTTCTCATGAGGCCAGGCCACATTTATTGTTTTGTCATGATTTTATTGTGTTCCTCGTTAGGCCAGGCCACATATATTGTTTTATCCCCATTTTATTGTGTTTTTCATGAGGCCAGGCCACATATATTGTTTTATCATGATTTTATTGTGTTCCTCGTTAGGCCAGGCCACACAGATATTGTTTTGTCATGATTTTATTGTGTTTCTCATGAGGCCAGGCCACAGATATTGTTTTGTCATGATTTTATTGTGTTCCTCATTAGGCCAGGCCACACATATATTGTTTTGTCATGATTTTATTGTGTTTCTCATGAGGCCAGGCCACAGATATTGTTTTGTCATGATTTTATTGTGTTCCTCGTTAGGCCAGGCCACACATATATTGTTTTGTCATGATTTTATTGTGTTTCTCATGAGGCCAGGCCACACATATATTGTTTTGTCCCCATTTTATTGTGTTTCTCATGAGGCCAGGCCACAGATATTGTTTTGTCATGATTTTTTTGTGTTCCTCGTTAGGCCAGGCCACATATATTGTTTTGTCCCCATTAAATTGTGCTTCTCACGAGGCCAGACCATATATATATTGTTTTGTCCCCATTTTATTGTGTTTCTCATAAGGCCACCCCACACATACAATTGTATATTGTTTTGTCCCCATTTTTTTTTGTTTTTGTTTTTTGTGTGCATAAACCAGTTAGACTATATATATATATATGGATGTGGTCGAGTGGTCTAGGGTGCTGGACGTAAGGCTAAGCAAATGATGCTGCAGTGTATCAATGGTGTGGGTTCAAATCCTGTCGAGGGAAGAAAAAAAATTTGACAGCTCTAAAATCTAATTCTAACACTGTTTGGTTTAATTTTCAGACACATATATATATATATATTTCTTTGCTTACACAAACACACAATCCTACACTGTGTTATGTTATGTTCTACATTATTTTAGTTACGGAAAAAGAAAAAAATTCGGAGGAGAGAAAATAAATAATATTGGTTAAAAATTTCATTTTTGTGTTTACTAAGTAACAATTCCATATACAGTGCCATCATGGTCGTGATCGTATGGTAGTTGGATTTACAACTACATATGCAATCAGTGCCTATCACCACTAACGTTGTGAGTTTGATGAGGCTTACTTGATACAACATTATGTGATAAAGTTGTCAGTGTCACTGACTTGCAGTAGGTCGGTGGATTTCTCCTGGTCCTTCGGTTTCCTCCACCAATAAAACTGACCGTCACTGAAATATTGTTGAAAGTGGCTTTAAACGCCATAACCCACCCTCCCACAATTCCATATTTCATTTCAATTTTAAAAGAAGATTGTCCTCATATCGGGGAAAAAAGATGCTGAAGTAGGAAAAATGATGATGAATACCATATGATTATATAATAGTACAATGTCTTGTAAGTACAGGTTTAGCAGGTGTCTACATCATATAACATCTAACACTCTGCATTCTTTTGATTCTAAATGTCATTCTATAATTTTACCTTCTGTAGTAAGAAAGATATTAAATTTCTGTCAATTTGAACAACAAAATCTAATTGAAAATAAACAAGTGTTATATGTGTAACTCATGCTGAGTAGAGACACAGGCCAAACCATTTAAATTATTGTTTTGTTATGTGTAAATGTAACAAAGAGTGAAGAACGTTAAGTATAAAAGGGAAACATTCATAAATTTTGAAGTATATTTCAAAGTTTGCACATCTGATCAATACAATCACCAACAATTTTTTTATAAATAAATTGCAGCAGTGATACATTTGCCCAATCCATGTGACTTGCGACAGGTCAGTTGTTTTCTCTGGGTACTCCGGTTTCCTCCACCAATAAAACTGACCACCACGATATAACTGAAATATTGTTGAAAGTGGCATTAAACACCATAACCCTAACCCACACTCAATCCATGCAAAAAGAAAAAAATGCTGTCATTTCTGTTATAAAACAGAATTACATGTATATGCCTAAAAGCCCTGAAACTAAAACTGAATTCCACTTCATCTTTCAGTTGGCCTTATATTTACAAAGCCCAAATCATATTGTAATATTTTCCTAATTAAATATACATTAGAAAAAGAAATGAATCTGTTTGACAGAATATAATCATAGCCATTTGTGTTATTTCAAATGAAAATACACTTTCAATTAAAACTATAAAGGGAAGGTTTGACTTGTTTTGTTTACACGAATGACAAGGTGCCAATAATTCATGGGTGCGTTCTATTACAAAATGATTCAGTGTTAATGAGTTGTTATGTGTGTGCTCAGGGTTATTTAGATTAGAATACTATAAATTTACATTTACTGTCAAAATTGTTTGATTTTGTTCATATGGTTAATTGGGAGAAACAATACATAGGGTTTGAGATTTGAAACAAATTGTACATCATTAACAATTATTTGACTTGTCAAACATTAAGTATACTTCTAATGATGTTAATACAGAACATCCTCGTTATACCGCTCACTTCTCAACCACACTGCCTTTTGGTCTAAGCTGTATTGTTCTGCCTTTTGGGCTAGGGCTATGGTGTTTAATGTCACTTTCAATGATATTTCAGTTATTGGACCAAGCTGTATTTTGGCAATAAGAGAGGGTTGCAATATATCAAGGGAGAAATTAACATATAAACTTCATGATTTGGTAATTTGATGGTGATAAGTGAGGGTGGCAGATTAAAGATTAGAGAGGGGTGTTATAACGAGGGTACACTGTACATGTTCATTCTATACAGAGATGTTTGAAAATTTATTGTAATTTCTGTAATTTCAATTTGATAAAAAAATGTTACCATGTTATCAAAGGTAAATCTGTTTGTAAATATTTAACATTTATCTCATGGAATAGAAGTACTGTATCAGAATAAATATAGGTCTGAAAATTAAATCAAACTGTTAGAATTAGATCTTTGAGCTGAACAATTTTTGTTCTTCCCTTGACGGGATTTGAACTCACACCATTGATACACTGCAGCACCAATCGTTTAGCCTCATGTTCAGTGCCCTAGACGAGTGGTCACATCCGCTATATATTTATATATATATATATATATATATATATATATATATATATATATATATATATATATATATACATTTGTATATACGTCTGAAAATTAAACCAAACAGTGTTAGAATTAGATCTTTGAGCTGTCAAATTTTTGTCACAGGTACATATCAATAGAGCACACCTTACAATCAAGAACAGGTGGACAACAAAGTGCATGGACTTTCATACAAGAGACTAAGTATAGATTAAAACAACAAAATACTTAAACAACAGTTTATTAATCTTCTATAATGTGTCATTTTATTTATAATATTTATTTGAAGGTTCTCATTAAGTTGTTGTTAATTTCAGGTATGGTTAATTAAAGTTAGCAAATACTGTCAGTGTGTTGAAAAAAATTGCACTGCATTGAAAATGACATCAACCAACAATTGAAGAATTGATAATGCAGTTGTACCTCACTCTGGAGACATAGAAGAGTCAAACTTGAATGGACCAATCATTCCTGCTCTAGTAGATTCTAAATCAAATAAACCAACCATTCCTGCACCTAGTGGATTCAAAATCAAATAAACCAACCATTCCTGCACCTAGTGGATTCAAAATCAAATAAACCAACCATTCCTGCACCTAGTGGATTCAAAATCAAATAAACCAACCATTCCAGCACCTAGTGGATTCAAAATCAAATACACCAACCATTCCTGCACCTAGTGGATTCAAAATCAAATAAACCAACCATTCCTGCACCTAGTGGATTCAAAATCAAATAAACCAACCATTCCTGCACCTAGTGGATTCAAAATCAAATAAACCAACCATTCCTGCACCTAGTGGATTCAAAATCAAATAGACCAAGCAGTCCTGTTTCTATGGAAGTAAAAATTGAATAGAACCAGCCATTCCTGTCTCCAGGGAGTCAAAAAAAAATTATCCATGAAACTAAATAACTAAATACACGACTTTACACGACTTTATGTATGTGAAAATAAATATATATACTACCAGTATACAGTGAAGCCCTGAAAGATTTAACTTTATATAAAGTCTCAATGTTGGAAATCTGTCAATTAAACTTGAAAAAACCAAAGACCTGTTTATTTCTAATGCAAAAGCTGGCCACAAGGTAGTTTCATTTATGTTTCATTGTATTCTAGCACTTACCAAATATTCTTGGATCATACTGGAAGTCAGTATCAAGTCTACTCTTCTTAAGTTTTTCTAGTGTGTCTGGGCTAGCGTGGATTGATGGACTTCTTTTTGGTGGTCTGCCAGGTCTCGCACTAAAATAAAAAGTAAAAAATATAGAACAACGACAAAATATAAAAGATTTGACTACTTGAATACACATCAACACAGACGTGTATTGACCTCAGTCCAGCAAAATATTATAAACAAAACAGACCAACTTCACCCAAAAAAGTGCAAAAGGTGGAAGCAAAACTTATGTAAAATTCATATCAATTTCTATTCTGTTTTCAATATTCCTTTTTCATCAATTAAATAAGTAAAAAAAAATATTTAAAGTTTTCTTAGTCATTGAACAAGGAACAAAATAAAGGTATTTTTTTCAACTATAGTAAACAATGGAAATACTAATACATTTTTTTTCCAGACAACTTTTTTTCTCTCCAAAATTGGTGCCGGGGAAAGTCTTAAGAACTACAAATAAATTGGTATGGTCAAAATGTCAATATCCATTGTTATATACATGATATATTTTTAATGAACTTATTTATAATATCATAAATCAGGTTTATTTATGACAATATCAGAGTATTTACACAAATTGCACTTGTTTTAAGTAGGTACTACACTATTTACCCTTCAAATGCATTGGTTTGTAGCATGTTTCTATAAATTCCACATGTGTTTGCAAACCAAAGAGTAATTAGCTGGAGATCAAAGGAAATCTAGTCCTGTTGGCATTTAGCTGTTTATATTAAGTAAATAATCTAAAATACTTGAAATATAGTTATACGATTTATTTTCATTTTTAATTTATTTAAATAAATTCAATAAAATATTGGTCTTTCCTTTTTATTTGTCAAACAAAATCAAATAAACATAAAAACATTTGATGGTTATTTAAAATCTTTTACTACCTAATTTAGAAATCAGGAACAAGAATAAGGGTGGAAATAAGGTTTATATCCATTCTCACTTTTAACCAAGGATCACATAAATATATTACTTTACACAGTTTATAACAGACCTTTCACACTTCCTGATTTGATTCTAAATTTATATATTTTTGTACCTTTTTTATACAATTTATTTCCCCAATGCTAGGCGAAATATGACCTGCAAACAGTCAACGAAAGGACAACAAATTTGAGTATAGTTTTCTCATACTTTGTAGATATTTGAACCTTGTAAAAAATCAGAAGATGATTTTTATAGCAAATAGAAAATCAACCAGTTTCTATAACATTAACATTTTGAACAGATATATCTTATTTTCATTAAGCATTGCATGAACAGGGACCCTTTTGTCTGTCTGAAGGGAAATAACTCTAGAAAAATGTATAATTTTAGAATCAAAGGCACATAAACAATGAAAATGTGGATAACTTATGAAGGAATTGGCACCCATCATACTTCAATTTTGCTTTTAGATTTAAGCCCATTTTTTCAAGCAAATTCACTGACTACAAGTTTTGCAAATAGTAGTACATTTGTATTAATATAGATATTTATGTGCAATCAAACCTATAAAATTATGTTGGATATATTAACTAGCAATAGTAGATTTATGGTCAGTTACAGAGTTTCATTACTGTTGTGTGATCACACCAGATATACAAATCACATCTTATGAAAATTAAAGAGGCATTACATGTAGCTACAATTTTGACCAAAAAAAACCAATGTTTTGGAAATTGGTAAATAGCTTTAAAATGATGAAATAAAGGTAAATATTTCACATGAAACAGCTTATCGTACCACTTTTCGCCTTTTGAGAACGAAAATTACCATCGATTAATTATTTCCTTGCAAGCAAATAATTTGACCATGTTTTCTCAGTATGCAACTGACCTTACTAGTGACAGGTAAAAACGAATAATTTGTATTTTGTCGCTTATTAACTACAAACTTGCATGGTTCTTTGTCCGTAATTAATGCAGACTAAAAGCAGATTCACAGAAAATAAGAAATAAGTGCATTGTAGTACTGATTTAATGACGATTTGGCAAACCCCCTAAACAATGCCGATAATTAATAAGATGGCGTCCATTTCTTGATCGATCTCAAAACACGAGCAGTTGCACCTTTTTCCCCCAATGCACGTACATCTCATAACATTTAGAAGTTACAGAAACACGTTTTATTAAGCAATTAAGGCATCAATCATATCCGATAGTTTTTATGGGTAACAAAAATTTACAATTTTGGCAGATAATACCCCTTTAAGTAAAAGTGAGTACTCTAATGACTGGCAGAGAAAAAACAAGTACTACAGAGTGGCCACAAATGCCAGTATAGAATTTACTTTCAAAAATGTCAAACATAACACAATATTATATATTTGAATGCATTCTAAGACCATGAAGTGATATGATTAAGATCTGACTAATGACTAAAATATAACAGTGGTGGTGTCTGTACTGTACCCTACCCACAAGGGATGACTTGGGATGCTAGTGACAAAGTAGTGTGGCAAATGAAGCAAGGCTTCTGATTCTGAACGAACTATGTCAGGGATCGCGCTGTCGGTCGCCAATGTCGCAATTTGCGATTTTTTTTCTTGACAGGCGACTGAAATCGGCTTCTGGCGATTTTTTTGGCGCCTATATTTCCTTGTGTAAATTTATAGATAATCACTGTGTACCGTCACAAAAATCAATAAATTATTGACGATTGATTTTCGAAAGTGACCAGTATTTCCTGTACCCAATTCGTCACTTGAATTTTCAAAAAATCGTAAAAAAATGTTTGTAACAATCCATTCTTCTTCTACATTTGCTGATTAAAACTAATTAGTCACTACAATGACAATTTTATTACATGTTTCAAGCCAATCAATGGATAATAGAATTTTTGTTTTGATTGCATAATCTTTGATCACACCTGGCTTGATTTACCTGGTTAAAGATAATGATCCCGACAAAGAATTCAATTTCTATTTTTTAAGTTTCTTTATAAACCAAAGTACATTTTGAGTAGCTCAAAATGTACTTTGGTTTATAAAGAAACTTAAAAAATAAAAATGGCACGATCAACAGGAGTTCGCAATGTAATCCACCGATACTTTTAACCAAACGAACTTTTGCTATATTTATTCTCATTTCTGTGAAATGTAATCTTAGTTCTCATATTTAATATGGCCATTTTTTATATGTGAAGGTTGGCTATTGAAATGCACTGCACGAGGACGCATAAGTTTTTTATCGATCAGCATCCGGGTAACAATTGCGTTCTATTTATAGAACTATTTACAAACAGACACACGTCTGCAATTATCTGAGAAATAATTATTTATTTTACAACTTGCTTCAGTTTTTGATGTTTGTTCTATTCATTACCTACATTTTGTACAAAGTATCTAAAAGTTGGACATATTTTTTTCTGCTGAAGACTACACAAATATGAGTTATTACAATTGTTGTGGTATTAGACCAAAGCACAGTAACATTTCAAAAAGTGTGGTGGAGGGGGGTTATTACAATTTGTGTGGTATTAGATCAAGGCACAGTATTATTTCAAAAAGGGGGGGGGGTATTACAATTTGTGTGGTATTAGATCAAAATCATGGCAATGTTATGTTTTATCAGTTGGTTTCTAATTTGCAGAGCATGTTCCCATGCTAGGAGGTTTTCATAGCTTTTCAATCTCCATTACTAACTAATAAGGCAAAGTAACTGATTATAAGATTAAGCTCATTAAAAATATGTTCCGCAAAAGTGACTAATGGTCTCAAAATCCTGGCTGAATCCCTGATAATCCATAAAATACAGTATATTGTAATAAATTATATAAATCTTTTTGTTTTTGATGATGAAATCGAAATGAAAAACAGAAGTACAATACAGACATTAACATTTGTGCAAACAAATCCGGACCATTTATACATAAAACTGGTAGTGGTACATGGATAGTTACTGGTAGTGGACGATTGCATCCACAGTTTCGGTTCGAAAAAATTGGCTCCTTGTAAAAATTTTAGCTGGCTCCTAAACTAGCTCCCGACTTTCAAAACTGGCACCTGAAAATGGCACCTGGCGATTTTTCTGGCTCCTACTTTTTGGGAGCCAGAGCAGCCCCTGTATGTAACAGCGCAGGTCCTTGTAGACTACGATAGTAAACAAGGCAATGATAGTAACCTACGTGTATAGTCGAAAAGGTTCTGTAGCAACAGGTGCGACCTTGAATATTTGTTGACTTTCATTCAGTGTGATATAAACAAAAAACAAGCAGACGCAGCAACAAATATATTGAAACCGGATATTATTATCTGAATCATTCAAATGTTTTAATTACATTAAACCGATTTCGTAATAGATAGGGGCATTTTCCGTAAAGTGATATGAAGTATTTTTCAAAGAATGTACATAAAATGATATGCAGTAGGGACACCTTGATATCCCCATGCACTGACTACATCCCACACCATCTGCAAACTTTCTTTTGGTGCAAATAGATGATTCTTTTAGTTGTACAAATTACATTAAAATATATAACAGTGGGAGGTCTGGTATAGAATATGATCAAATACTTGTTTGTTATGCGAAATAACCCTTGTGTTCTTCGAACCCGAAAACGAAACTCTCAATTCAAAGGAAACAAATGGAATTGCACATCTTTCGTGTTTTCTTCAAGAGATTGTTTTGTCATTTTGTATAATGTAAGTCTGTGTGGAGGTCTCTCGTTATACCTATGTATGAAGCTACCAGTATACTACCGTGTCATTTTATTTCATTTTTCTTTATCAAATTATCAGGTCTCATCTTCTCGATCATCTATATATGCTAAACTGTGGGCTATGTGTAACAGTTACGATAGACATCTTATATAAGACGGACATGGGAGACATGGGGGCAAGGGGAGGGGGCAAACTATATTTGGCAAAAATTAAGAAAAAACAGAATTTTTAGCATGGGAGCAACTAATATTCAAGTTAACTAGAAGTATAAGGGTTTGCTTCGATTCTAAATGCCCTTTTTCTTTCCGTCAGCTTTGAAAGCTTGCCCCGTAAGCTTTGAAAGCTTGCCCCCTCCCATTTTCAGGCCCACTCCAACAACTCTATAAGATTAAGACTTTAAATGTATGTTATTTATAATTGTTTTGAAAAGGGTGTAGAGTACTCTGTATGTTGTAAGAATTCGAAATCAAATTACGCAAGTAGTCTAAACAAATTTTACAGAAAAGTTGTCTTATTTGATTCAAAACCAGCCTTACAAAGGGTCTGTGTGATGTAGTTGTAAAGATCGATTACCTCTGATCACAAGCCTAAAACCACTGACGAAGGTTCTCACTCATATATCCACCATAACTTATTAAGTGTTAAAGTATATAGATGCCTACCCAAGGTCGAGCGTTTCACCCACCAGCCCGTCACAACTGACGTCCAGGCTTTCTCCTCCTAATATGTCTGATAGTCACGAGATAGCTGAAAGTGGAGATATCAACCAATAACACAACCAAACACAGTCTTGGCTTTTCATCCAAATTCATTTAAGCATATGAATCATTTGCTAAAGTTAGTACATACGAACTGAATTTGAACAGCAGTACATTGAAATGAAAGACAAGAGTTGAACTGTTTGCACTTATGTCGTTCAGGGTATACATTTTGTCGTGGAGATTAATTTTGTTGCGGTGCCGTTTTTTAAACAAACAGTATACAGCTTATAAAAGTTTTATTATTTCTTTTATTTGTTACAATTATTGATATTAAAAAGTTTTAAATTTCATTTCATTTCACGCTGCAAGATTTTCATTAATGTAAACTACATTTTCATTGAATTTTATTATAAGAAGTATATGGTAGGGGCCATTGGTATCGATACAGCTGATAAAACATGTATAATACAACACATATTTTCTCGTTTAAATATCATTATTAAAATTAAATATGTATTTGAAATTGAAATGGCTCAAATCATCACCAGATTTACTGCGAGATAGAATTTAATGGATACAATTTCACTTTTTGAAAAGAAATATAAAGAGTTAAATTGTCGAGCGTATACCATCCTTTTCAAATTCAGTCAATCAAATATATAGTTTAATCTTTGATGTGACAGCAGTCAAGAAATTTTACACATGGACCGATACCCTTAAAGAAAAGGTCAGAGCATGAAACCCGACAAAAATAAAAATTTAAATTCCATCTATCCTCAATACCTGTTGACTCTAAATTAAATGGATGAATTAAGAAAAAATATGAAATTTAATTTAACATTCTGTGTCTGGCAAGCAGCAGGTGTCACTCCACAGTTTCGTATCTGCATCACAATGAATAATTTCACAATGGCCACTTTATCATTGTTACAAACAGAGTTAGCAACATTAACACACAACAAGCTTGACGTTTGCTTCTCAAAGAAAATGGAATTTATTATTGTCAAAAAAGATTGTAACCTTTAAAAATCTCATTTCTAAAGTATAAGTTTACTATTTTGAAAATTGAAATTCTTTGTGCGACTGCGCTTTGTAAAAAGATAATTGTATTCAATCCGTATTCTAACATTTGATTCGAATGTTTAATTCTATTGTGCTATTAAATGAAAATATTCAGTGTGACTTAAGCTTGCAAAACGGAGCAATCATCACCGGTTTGCCCACACGCATTATTAATACAACACAGCCTTCTGTGACATAGTTACATTAGATGGCCACTTCAAAATTAACATAAATAAATTTTAGTCTTTTGTCACGGATGCAAAACACTTATCGAATTCGTATAAAATATGTAATTAAGAATGCAATTACAAGCGATTTAATCCAAAAAGAAAACTTTTCTTAAATTAAATGTAAAAAGATACATCTCAACTGCAGCCGGCTGCAAACGAACACAATTTTTGAATTATCAATAAAGGGAGATAACCCAGGCATTGGAACGTAAAAATGCGCACGTGAAATATATATTTTTTAATTGGATTTATATAAGACATATATAACATCTCCATTTTATACTCATTATGGTAACATGATATTTTTATTTATACTTATGTCTATGCAAAATTAATTAAATACGAAACAACATAAACTATCTCCACAGTTGCCTCCCTTTGTGTTACAAAATTTAATCTCCGAGAGTCGATATGATCTAGACAAAATATGAATTACACTATAGATTTGATTCTTATGAATTTGAACAATCGAATTGTACCAGGTTGACTCTCATAAAGAATGTTTATTTCAGCATTTTACACCTATTTGTTTCCTTTTAAACAGATACCCGGTTCACTTTTAGTGAAACCCGATCCCCTACGAAATTCATCTCATTTTAGAATAATTGAATTTTGTCATCTATTAAAAAGAAGTCCTTTCACATAAAAAAACGAAAACTGATGCTTTCTCGTTGGAAATGTACATATGTATAAATATCTCACTCGTCAAATCTATGAACTTTTAACCCATTGTTATTTTTCTTCGCATTTGTCATTAGAAGTTTAATTGAATGGTGAAATAAACAAGGATACACCCAAAATGTATCATCTGTTTGTAAAATCTTTTTGATTGAATAACATAAATTATATAAACTAATTTTTATATAACTGTAGGGTTTTAAATATCAGGTTTTATTAAATGTGAAATGGTTAATCGTAACTGAAGAATTAATCATTTTTGAATAATAAGTATTGTGTTCCTGGGGAAACAAGGGATTTGTTATTTATCAATTTACTATTGGACAAAATCGCATTTTTGACTCTTAAGTGCATCCTATTATTTAATTAAACAATGTGTTATTTGTTGTATAATTTGTTTTTTTTTCACGTTTCACCCAATTGTCACTACAAAAAAAGGTTCGGTTTTATAACTCATCGATGAATGATGTTTAGTTAATACACATTTGTACTTATAGAACAAATCGAGTGAGCCCTTTTTATTGTCACGATAGTTTTAATCCACATATCAGCTGTTTTATTAAAAATACAAAAAACCACACAAAGCCAGAAAAATGACGTTGACAGAAGATATGGGCACTGGTCAGTATTACAGGCAAAAAAACCTCGAATTTGTTTTCCAAATAAATTCTGAAATAACATCTCCAAGATTTCAAGATTTTCACGATTTTATTAGTACTCTCAAACAGTTACACTGTAACAAGAGGCAACATATATATACAAAAATATCATAACGGTGAACAGGGCAAATTCACAAATAAAAATAATAAACACATGTACATAGCATAATTAGCATAACAAATATCAAATAATATTGAACGAGCAGACACAAAATCTATTGTAATGTAATGTTCATAATAGAGAAGTTACCTATCACGTGAAAAGCATGGGTCGCACCAATAACCTCAGTTCGGGTCTTGGTCCGTTTTTCAGTATTCAACAACAAAACAAAAGAAAATTCGTTCTGATTTAGAAGATATACGGCACTCTTCTAGGGAAACACACCAGGTGATGCGACTTCAAGAAGACTGACATAAATCGCTGGAACTGCAAGATGATATCAAAAAGCTTTCACTCATAAGATCTGATGGGGTTAATATTGACACAATTCATCGATAGTGGCGTTGTCAACCTCGGAATTGCCTTTTCAAATGTTTTATTCAAAACGTGTAAAAACCTGTTGTCTATATTGAATAATTTGATTAAATACAACTAAAGCTAATTAAGAGAGAAATTCGATATCATTGGGAATAATAATGAAACAGTTATGTTAAATTGATTTAGGATTTATTTGTTCATTAACCGCCTATGTAATCGCCAGTATCAAGTGTGGCGCAAAATTTGACACAAACACAAATGATACTGTTCAAATGAAAATCACTCATACAAATAAAGAGATTGTCTGGTTGAGACTGCACATGCGAGATTTCGACTTTTCACACAATTAAATGATAAGCATCGGAATCAATTACAACGTATTTCGACATATGAATAAATTCATTTAATAAATACAAATCATGGAATTTATATGACGACTATATTTTAATCAAATTTCAACGTTAGAGCATCAAGTTCTGTTATATGTAGCATTATAATATTTATCCTGAAATTGTGTGATTTGGAGTACTAATAAAGGGCTCAAATAAACTTCAGTGTTATTTATTCATCAACATAATAAAGTTATTTTCTTGTACGTTGTTTACCTAGAGCACGATAAGAAACGATAATAGTGTAAGCGCGGACGTGATAGGGGACATCCTTGATCAATAATTCGTAAAGCGAACAGTATATGTTTAATCTGCTCACTACACTGGATAAACAGTTCCGACTTTTAAACGTATGTGACAATAGTCAGTTTCAAATATGAGAAGTCAAGTGATAAAATAATATAGTTGTCTCCCGTTTTTAGATATATACATACTCGCGCATTTGAATAAGTTAAGACACCGGACATATACAAAATGAAATCAAGTGCTGTTAGAGAAATGCATTTCCGTTTGTTAGGGAGGGTTACTGTTTCGTGACTTTTATGTCAACAATGCAGTATAGACAGTTTGTATATCAAAACATTTTGTATTTAACTGTATTCATCCTTTACCTATTATGTATGTAGTTTTATTTCATGTAAAGACTGCTAAATATTTATTCTTTCTCTTTTAGGATAACTTGTTTTATTTGATTTAGTTGAAGTGCCAAACGTTCAAAGACAACACCGGTCCTTTACCACTTAAACAAATAAAGAATTAAACGGTATTTACATCAAATTAAATCGGAAGACTTGTACTGTCCTGTTATATTATGTAGATAAACAAAAAGAAATTGATTTTGTTTAAATATCATTCTAAATTTCTTTATAATATTTGATTAGAAAAACAGTCAACATATGATGTCAGGTGAAGTGAGCGATCGTGTCTTAACAATGAAAGTACCTGGGGTACAGTCTGCACAGACAAAAATCTTAACAGACAAGAACAACTTAAAAACTTACCTATGTTTAGATATCGTTAACATAAAGTTAATATCGTAGAGTTCAATGATGAAATGAAGAGTATTTATTTCTTTTTCTGTCTTTCATCATTCAAACTATACTACATGTACTTGTATCAGTATGGAACTCGAATTTAATAAGATGGTGTGTTTTTTTTAATTAAAATTCTTCCTTTCTTAGTAAAAAATGAATCCGATTATATGATGATTATATTTTTTTTTCTTACATTTTTGTTTTTGCAATTTGTCATTTTCTGTTATGTTTTTTTTTTTTTTTTTGGGGGGGGGGGGCAATCTTTTTTTATTATCATCTATTTTTCCTCTACCCTTTATGCACTGCTCGTTTTGTGTGTGTGTGTGTGTGTGTGTAACTGGTTAATTGTCCACCCATGTTGGGAAATTCGATTTTCAAAGTTGCTTCAAATGAACGTGTTGCTCACAAGATATACTGGTTGAGGTGATAGTGTTTATCTCAAGGGTCTCAATATGTAACATTTCATCGTATTCTTTAGAAGAGTGACCATTGTCTTTTTAAACGGATTGCCAGCGATAATATATGACAATATCCGATAAGGTTTCATAAAATTATTAAAGCATCTTCATATTCAATATAGCAGACCCTATAATTTAGTAGGACAACCATTTCATGGGAAATTTTCCCTGGCAGGCAAATCTGAAATGACGTTTTTTATAAAACTGAAAATTATCTTTTTTCGAGAACATCTGTCTGAAAAATGCATCCAAGACACACAAGACAAACCAGAAATAAGTTTGATTTAAATGCAGGTGGGATCAATTTTCTATTTAATGTGATCGAATGTTTGAAAAGGATGAAATAAAAAATGGCCTACTCTTTTGTGAAGGGTACTCCAAACTGATATTTATCCGGTAATCTTACAACTTGTGATTGTCGTGGTGAACTTTCTGTCCGCGGGGACACAGATGCAACAATTACTGCAGATGACAACAAACGACACTGTTTATTGTCCATCTTTTAGAGCAAATATCGGTTGTCCATTCATAAGGGTCAGTTGTATTGTTCCAAATTTATTCTTTTTTAAATTTTTCTTTTTCATCCGAGAAATTTATTCGTATCTTCAACAAAAGGACGTTTTACATGTATGCATTCCAATTCTTCATGTTATTTTAAATTACAAAAGTGTCATCTCAAAAGCATAGGCTATTGGTTTTTATATGACAATAATTTTCCACAGATAAATGTTAAAAAAAATAAGAGGTAGTTTGACTGATTTTCTTGAGTGTTACTATTAAAGTGCCTGGTAAAAACTATTATAGCTTCTTCTTCTTTATTGAGACGATGTGAAATTTTGCACTTCAATAAATTATCATAAAATGACAATTTTGTTTGAAATTTTCTTTTTAGAAATTCAAGAAATCTGAAACTTTGCGAACTGATGAAAATACTTCAGAGAATTTCATTTTTATTTTAACGGTTTACAAACCTTAAATTACATGTAAAATTACTTGGGAACAAAATAAACAATGACTCCGTCTGCTTAAACTAACCCCTGTTATAATTGGTTATACTGGTTGTACATCTTTCAGCTTATTTAAAGCTTTTGTCAGCTTTTTGTATGTTAGACTAGTGAAAAGTTTGATTATGGCCAGTGATGCCAACAAATTTGTTTACATACAACTTTGAATGATCGTTTCCAGTATCTATAGCAGTTTAACTCCGTACATTTCCTGGATAAAAACTCCATCTATCATCTGCTTTCGTATTTGAAAATCTTCTGGAAATGTCGTTTGATGAATTATATACAGATATATCATGTTTGGGAGGGGTATTTGCGAAAAATACCAGTCGAGAGACGAAAAATTTCCCGAGTGGAATGGCGAGGGAAATTTAGTCTCAAGACTGGTATTTTTCGCAAATACCCCTCCCAAACATGATATATCTGTTTAATTACACCGAATATTATTTAGAACACTGGCTAAATAAATAATACCTTTTGTTTGTCGTTTTCAGGACCTAACATGATGTATCTGTTTAATTCTACCGAATGACGTTACATAAAACGCACAACTGATAACGTTTAACAAATTTTGCTACAAGCGTCTCGGTGAAGGGTAAAAACGGCAAATACGATTGTTACATAAAACGCACAACTGATAACGTTATACAAATTGTGTTACAAGCGTCTCGGTGAAGGGTAAAAACGGCAAATACGATTTTGCAAATACCATGAAAAAAAGTTAAATCTTATGCAAATACACCTACATGAAGTAATCATTCTACAAATTCACAACGTAAGGCCTGAATTTGTAAAAAATATCACAGCTATTAACCAATCAGAATCCAGCATTCTTATATAAGGTGTAATTAATTCATCAATACCATGTAACTACTATTGTGGTGCTTACGTCGTGAACTGACAGAGTACCGATTACATACCAATTCTACTAATAATGATGATAATAAAGGCTCCTAATAATGATGATAATAAAGGCTCCTGATAATGATGATAATAAAGGCTCCTAATAATGATGATAATAAAGGCTCCTAATAATGATGATAATAAAGGTTCCTAATAATGATGATAATAAAGGCTCCTAATAATGATGATGATAAAGGCTCCAATGATGATAATAAAGGCTCCTAATAATGATGATAATAAAGGCTCCTAATAATGATGATAATAAAGGCTCCTAATAATGATGATAATAAAGGTTCCTAATAATGATGATAATAAAGGCTCCTAATAATGATGATAATAAAGGTTCCTAATAATGATGGTAATAAAGGCTCCTAATAATGATGATAATAAAGGCTCCTAATAATGATGATAATAAAGGCTCCTAATAATAATGATAATAAAGGCTCCTAATAATGATGATAATAAAGGCTCCTAATAATGATGATAATAAAGGCTCCTTATAATGATGATAATAAAGGCTCCATGCAGCTTAAATAAATGTGATACAGTTGGTGACTGTAAGATGAAGATCAACAATAAAAGCGTTTTCAAGATGAAGATCACAAATAAAAGCGTTTTTAAGATGAAGAACAACCATACAAGCGTTTTTCCATAACTTTTGGTTTTGTTCTTCAGGGAGATATTTTCGAGTTACAGCACTGCATGTTTGTTTGGTATTATTTCACATACAAAACATACATAGAAAGTGATAAATACGATTCTTGAACAATTAGGTATATTTGCATTTTACATTAAAAACTTTTTCTTCTTTGTCAACCCAAATTTTAGGATTAAAATATTATTTATCCCTGGCAGATCCAACTAAAGAACGGTCCCATCTCAATGTGATAATTATACATTGGTTAGATACATAGACATTTCTTTAATAATCTTTTTGAATTATTACAAGTCTAAAATGATTGCACTTGTCCAAATAAAGGAATTAATAAATAAATTAAGTGATAAATTAGAAAACATTAAATTGCACACGAAATAAAATGTCTACAATTTCAAATTAAATTGATAAAAATGATTTTATCTATACCTAATAAACTTGATATTTCATTATTTAAAGATGTTGTAGCTTTGTCGACTTTTCTGATAATTTCCCGGAGCACACTAAGAGAAACATTAAAATCGTATGTCTGTATTCCCTGATATCTAAACCATGTTTAAAATCGTAATTCTGTATTTCCTGATATCTAAACCATGTATCCTCAGTTGTGAACATCTCCCCAAAAAAGGAACTATCAAACGAAAAAAATGAAAAGAAAAGTAATTTGATTTCAGAATATGGATGAAAATAACTTGATCCCAAGCACTTGGACCTTAAAATCCATTCGGACCAGTTTCTAAAGAACAATAGGAACACATACACGAACACAAAATTCCATTAGATACCAATTTATCTACCCATTGGTGGACTAGGTTCTATTGGGTGACCAAATGTGTCCCTATACACAGGACCGACAGACAATTGGACCAATTTCTCCCAATTGGGCCCGCGCTGAAGTTATCTACCCTTGGCTGTTCAAGTACACATAACAACACACTGCAGGTTTTACAGAGAACAGCATTGGGCCCCACTCCTCCAAAGGCCATCACTGTCTATACATAGCGGGCTTGATTATGCCCGATATCAACATGTCTATTTATACACTGCGGACTAGATTCTATATATATCAAATATCACAATAGTGTTATCAATGTATAATCATGGGAACACGTTACTAAGTCATAGCAAAATATGAATCCATACATGGGAGGCACGTTTCTACACATTAACAAGATATTTACCCGTACAGGAGGGGTCCATACCCTATAAACAGTAACAAAGCCTTTACCACTTACAAAGACCCCTCCTCCACCCCCCCCCCCCCCCCCCCCCCCCCAGTGATAGGGATCAAGATGTGATGTGATATGTGATGTATTGAACTCTACTCTAACAAATGTTAAATTCTCAGTACCCTTATAAACAGTAGCAAAGCCTTTACCACTTACAAAGACCCCTCCTCCACCCCCAGTGATAGGGATCAAGATGTGATATGTGAGTGGAGAACTCTCTACTCTAACAAATGTTAAATTCTCAGTACCCTTGTAAACAGTAACAAAGCCTTGACCACATACAAAGACCCCTCCTCCACCCCCAGTGATAGGGATCAAGATGTGATATGTGAGTGGAGAACTCTCTACTCTAACAAATGTTAAATTCTCAGTACCCTTATAAACAGTAACAAAGCCTTTACCACTTACAAAGACCCCTCCTCCACCCCCAGTGATAGGGATCAAGATGTGATATGTGAGTGGAGAACTCTCTACTCTAACAAATGTTAAATTCTCAGTACCCTTGTAAACAGTAACAAAGCCTTGACCACATACAAAGACCCCTCCTCCACCCCCAGTGATAGGGATCAAGATGTGATATGTGAGTGGAGAACTCTCTACTCTAACAAATGTTAAATTCTCAGTACCCTTATAAACAGTAACAAAGCCTTTACCACTTACAAAGACCCCTCCTCCATCCCCCCCCCCCCCCCCCAGTGATAGGGATCAAGATGTGATATGTGAGTGGACTCTACTCTAACACATGTTAAATTCTCAGTACCCTTATAAACAGTAACAAAGCCTTGACCACTTACAAAGACCCCTCCTCCACCCCCAGTGATAGGGATCAAGATGTGATATGTGAGTGGAGAACTCTCTACTCTAACAAATGTTAAATTCTCAGTACCCTTATAAACAGTAACAAAGCCTTGACCACTTACAAAGACCCCTCCTCCACCCCCAGTGATAGGGATCAAGATGTGATATGTGAGTGGAGAACTCTCTACTCTAACAAATGTTAAATTCTCAGTACTCTTATAAACAGTAACAAAGCCTTGACCACTTACAAAGACCCCTCCTCCACCCCCAGTGATAGGGATCAAGATGTGATATGTGAGTGGAGAACTCTCTACTCTAACAAATGTTAAATTCTCAGTACCCTTATAAACAGTAACAAAGCCTTGACCACTTACAAAGACCCCCCAGTGATAGGGATCAAGATGTGATATGTGAGTGGAGAACTCTCTACTCTAACAAATGTTAAATTCTCAGTACCCTTATAAACAGTAACAAAGCCTTGACCACTTACAAAGACCCCTCCTCCACCCCCAGTGATAGGGATCAAGGTGTGATATGTGAGTGGAGAACTCTCTACTCTAACAAATGTTAAATTCTCAGTACTCTTATAAACAGTAACAAAGCCTTGACCACTTACAAAGACCCCTCCTCCACCCCCAGTGATAGGGATCAAGATGTGATATGTGAGTGGAGAACTCTCTACTCTAACAAATGTTAAATTCTCAGTACCCTTATAAACAGTAACAAAGCCTTGACCACTTACAAAGACCCCTCCTCCACCCCCAGTGATAGGGATCAAGATGTAATATGTGAGTGGACTCTCTACTCTAACAAATGTTAAATTCCCAGTACAACTAGAATATGTTCTTTATCATCGACTCTGTTTAGTTTTATCTTTACAGTATCATTTCAATGACACAATTGTAACAAATTATATTTTCCTTTGGTTAAGTGGTTTGAGTGGGTCTTAATTTTCCGTCTGGAAAGATAAACGAATCTTATACAAGTACAGCCGTTACCGAAATACTGTCAAAAACGGAACTAAAACAAGTACAGCCGTGACCGAAAAACTGTCAGAAACGAAACTAAAACAACTACAGTCGTTACCGAAATACTGTCAAAACAAAACTGAAACAAGTACAGCCGTTACCGAAATACTGTCAGAAACAAAACTAAAACAAGTACAGCCGTTACCGGGATACAGTCAGTTTCTTTTGTATATATGTTATTGAGGAATACAATTTATACATGTCTGTTGATTGTCATTTACCTTTTGTAAATTTTGAATTTTATAGGTGGTTGTAAAAAAAGTAGGAGCTAAATATTGATTTTTAAAATCACTGAGGGTTCACCTATTTTGGGAATATTGTTTATCTTATTTTTTGGTACAGCACAATGTAATTTTTCAGAGATCTTCCTTGAAATGTGTTAATTTTGAGAAAAAAAATCTAGTTTATTTATTACATGTACGTACATTTGAAATCAAGAAAGTGATTTATAAAAATTGTGTTAAAATCAATAAAGCAAATATGACTCGTATCAAATGAGAACTCATAAATGGGTTGGAAACAGAATTAAGATACTGGACAACAAACTTTTTTCTGTCATAAAAGTTTTGTTTCAAACTCAAGCGCCCCTAAATCTACAATATCAACAGTCACACCATTGAAATGGATTTCAAATCAAAATTTGTGATACGTCAATTTGAATTAATATATCTTATCTTCCGTCAATATAACAGAAGGAAAATGGATTTATATAAATCCTAAGTATTGGATAAATTTGAATGATTACATTTCAATTTTGACAAGTGTGCTAGCTTCTATCTTGTCTAGGAGAGTTTCTCATCCTTGGGGGGTCTCAAAACGAAGATCATACCAAACTGCTCGGTTATCAAGCTACTGATAATAGAATCAATACAATTCCTATGCTTTAGTACAAATTTAGATATTAAATGACAAAAGAAACAGATAAATTTAATCATTTAAAGTTGGACATCCTAAACACCGTGAACTTGATGGCGCAATCGGGGCTATCGTTATCCGGGATTACCAGACATATTATAGCAATGACATTCCAATATATATTGTATACTTATAAATTACCTACTATCTGGAATTAATTTAAGAAGATAAAAGTAAGTGGGATTTTCGATAGAAACCACCTTAAAGTGATTCCCAATCCCATACGTCACGATTGTTGACGTCTGTGAACGTAACGTATACGAAATAAATGTATTAATTTCAAAAAGAGGAAACAGCTAATTAGAAATATTGCCATAGCAACGAAATGATAATTGTTTAATTGTCAGTCATACTAGAAGTAAATATTAGAAAATGATTGCGGTATCGCAAAGTCGGGACCAAATCACTAATTTATGGGAGATGCAAATTTTCATTTGGCACGAAATGCGCGTGAATGTGATTTGTTTCAGATAAGAATTATTAAAGAAATATGGTGTATTGACGCTTAATTATTGATAATGGTTAAGTTTCATTACTTGGCGGAATCTTAATCTATTTTATTGCTTCACAGCTCTGATATTCTTCTCCTTCTATGATAAAATAAAGGTGTAGAAAATAAATCGCCAGTGATAAGACAAAAAATCAAGAAATAATGTTAAAATTAATGAGAATTCGACAAGTTTGTTTGAAATATAAGCTACACAATTTCGAAAGCACTGTTTTTATTTTTCTCTAAGTTCAAACATTTACACCGGGGTCACCAGAACAAGGCTTTGTGCAAACGTTATAACTATGCAATGAAACGACTGATACGAGTCTGGTCAGAATGGTTGTATCGAGTGTACCTGCTTTGTTCATAGATTGAATACGGTCATGGTTTTGAAGTATCAAGTGCACCTTCATTGCCTGACGGATTGGGATCTGTATTTGACCAATCTTTTTAAGGAATGTATCCGAACTTTTGCTCGGGAACGATGTGCATATCATTAGCTTACATGAATAATGGATCCTTGATAAAAAAAACAAAAAAAAACAAAAAAAAACATTCTGGAATCGCTTACAAATAAAAACGAGAACAGATTTTCAATATCATCAGTTCTTTGTGAATAAATTGAACGGAAGATAAAAACAAGTCGAGCTTACCATACGTGCCATTGGGTGTTAAATATTCATTTTCATGACCTAATTTGGTGCACAGTTATACAATTTAATGTTAGTATATCGAGTTAGCCTGCAATGTTAATAAAGTAATCTTCTGACATTTAACGTTTTTAAGTTTTTTTTAACTTTGGGGGGGGGGGGGTCAATTTTCGAGGAAAAAAATAGCAGAATTTTGATTGCTTTATGCACTTACATTGGTCTCATAGATAAGATTATTTCTTGGTGTGTGATAGAGCTTTGTAATCCTATAATATTCCACAACACGTTCATTAAAACCCGTCTACCATGAGAATGTGTCAAAATAGTAATCATTTCTTTTGCATGTAGATTTTAACTTTTTGACAAACATATTTTCATGGATTTCTACCCCTTCACAATTACCTCAATCATATAATTACATATAGATCAATATATTATTAATATTTTAAAACGTTTTTATTTTTACAGTTCGACAGGTAACCTTTGACGCTGGTCATGACGATTATAGGTATAAAAATTTATAATTTTTCTTTTTTTTTAATTCAGTGCATGCAGGGTTTTATATTTTATTTCTAGGGTTTTATATAAACCTCAGTAAATATTCATGACCCCTATAGGAATTGAGATTAAGATTGAGGAAAAAACGATTCGGATGAGAAATTTAAATATACATTAAGTTTAATTTATTGGGAAACGGTTAAATCTGTGCTATAATTCAAACATTTTGAGCAGAATAAAATTTCAAGCAACGTTAATTGTCCATATTATAAGCGATTTGAATCGGTTGGAGATTTATTAAAAAGTTATTTACAATTGCAATGTGAATCCCAAATGATGTGAAAGACTCACACAAAAAAACAGTTATCACTGATTTTTCTATATGATTGAAACACAAAAATAAAAAAAAAACATACGCTTAAATCAAGTGCAAAATTGATTGATAAATAATTCATTGTTGATTGATTTCTGAAGAAGGCCCAATAAAACATGTTAAAATTAGAAACCATGAATGATGGTTTTAGTTTATAAATAACTCCTTATATGTAAATATATTTATATATACTTTTATTATTATTATTATTATCATCATCATTATTATTATTATTATTATTATTATTATTATTATTATTATTATTATTATTATTATTATTATTATTATTATTATTATTATTATTATTATTATTATTATTATTATTATTAGTATTATTATTATTATCATAGTAACTAACAAAACTGTAATAAATTTATGCTAAAACCAAATCTCATTATTTCCATAATTCATAAATATATTAATTTTTGTATTTTTCCTTTTGAATTATTATCTGAATTAATAGGTTGTTTTTCCATTTAAATTAGTATATTTACGTTGTGATTAGATACCTATATATTCAATAATAGATAAGGGGGACCAATGCTTGATAAGAAAATCTATCAATTTTCTGTTGGGAACTGATAAACTTTATCATAAATTAGAAATAAAAATTCTTCATATCAACTTATTGCCAATTACAAGAAAATGTATTAATTACATATAATTTGACATATGACACTGACTGGGTGGTGGTTATCTTGTGATAATAAAATATTTGATTTGATTTTTTGTGATATTTATACATCAAGTACTGTGACAGCGGCAATCTAATAAGGTAATCATAAAAATGACACCCTCCCGTCATTTCGACCCCCTCCCCTGTTATAATACCAGACTGTGACCCCATGCAGCTTATAAGGATGTTCATACAGTGTCAATAATAAAGCATTGTAAACTTTATATAATGATATTCTTTTGATATGAGATAAAAAAGAACAATATTTTGTTTATCTTCAAAGGGAGGATCCCCAAGGGGGGGGGGGGGGGGGGGGGGGCTTTCATATATGACGTTTATGTTAGTTTCAGTGTTCAATAAAATATGGAACACTATGGGACGCTGAAATGATACATTAGCTCCCCGATACATAAACACAGTAAGGGTGTTGTTATATGATAAAGACTAGATGAGATGTTTATATATCCATATATTATTGAGGAGTAAAATGTGTCGCTAAAAAAGATAAATACGTTCACCACAAAAGTAAAACATATTACTTAAAAACAATAATATTTGGCATTATAAATGTAATAATAACAACAAAACTTTATTGTCGTTTAAATCAATCAAGGTTTATGGTGTTTAACGCAACTTTCAACAATATGTCAGTTATATCGTGGCATTAAATCAATTAATGATTATCTATTTTATAAATATCAATTGATGAATATCCTACCCTCATTAACATCTATGACAAAAATAATGCTACATGTAGAAAGAAAAACAAAGAAACGAGATTAATATACATGTTAAAAAAAATCCAAGGTCCCTGTCCTTGGTTGATGGAGAGAGGGTGAGAGAATGTGTAACCTTTTTTTTCTCGTTTTTCTGTCATAGTTTTTATCTGAACCATTGTTACACAGTGGTTGATAAGAATAAAGATATATACAAATTAAAAGTAATATCATCTGTTTTAGATTTTTTAATATAATGATGCAAGTTTTTTTTTAAGATGATCCCTGTCCTCAATTTGAATATATATATATATATATATATAATACAGCAATTAACATTAAAATAGTATTTGTTTTAAAGAACAACTGCCCAGGTATAACATACAAAGTAGTCTGAATCATAAAGTAAATCAATTTCTTTTTTAATTTTTGGCTACAATATTTCATATTTCTATTGTGGCCACAGCTAATAAAACATAAAACTGTTAAATCTGTCTTTATACAATAGAGATCAATTATTTATTATTTCATTTGTATAATAAGCCACAAGCTAGTTAAAAGTACCTTTGTTGATACCAATATAACTTTGTCATATTTTTATTGACTTTGTAAATTTTTGTTTACATTTACAAAAATAAGTAAACAAAACACCTCAATGAAGTCACTATTTCCTTTGCAATTCACTTATTCTTTCGCAATTTCGTTGCAAATTTATATTTATGATTTAAAAACCTTGAAATAAAGGACTATCGATCTTAATTTTCATGTCTATATTGATTACCAATCGCCATCGATCACCTGTGAAGATGAAGATGAAACAAGGAATACCAAATTTTGAGGAATCCGAACAAAAGCAGAGTATTTTGAGGAATAGAAGAAAAACAAAGAAATTGTCAATTACGAAATAACACGTGGACATATTTTTGCATTTAAATTAATAAATGTATATACAATGCACACTTGCACACTACACATGTTTTTTTTAATATGAAAATTAGCTTTACTTACCTTGAATTTGTACAATCTTCATAAAGGACATCAAACTCTTTACATGATATCAGTTTGCATCTGTTGACGCCGGGCTGGATAGCTCCCAGCCCCCGGAGAATCCGCACCTGTTCCACATTACAAACTACTGGGGTTATATCTAGTCTTTTCAGTTTGGTATAAACTGTATGTAGACCTCCAACAAGATGCTTCAGGAAAAGCTCAAAAGCCTGAGGGAGGCAGATGAGTTCCCGACCCTCAACAACAAAGGCGGCGATCTTGGCCCCACGGTAGTCTATAAGTTTACAAATATTGTTGTCTGGATTATTAGCCACCGGTGGTGGAGAGCTATACGATGTAGTTTTATGAATTTTATTCATCAGGCTGCTGTTGAGATTAAGTGCTGGCAACATCGTCCCGTGGGCTAGACTGATTGTCCCGGGGGTAGTTCCTGAACTGGAATGAGCTTGTGGTGGTGTTCTTAGGTGATCTAGATCCATTGATAAGTTTCAACTATTGTCCCAACTGCACACACAAATAATGTTAAAAGTTAAATGTTTTTAACACAAAGATAAATACATTTGTAGATATGTTTTGTGGGTTGTCGTTATCTTTGAGAATGTTACAGCGGGCAATAATTGGTTGGGTTTCTAATTACTTTAAATCTACAAGCCAATCGGAGAAGACCAAACACTGATTGACATCAACAAAACGCCCTCGAACTTGAGATGGATTACTTGTGCAAATAATGCATTTAACCATAAAAATGACATTTGTTGAACAAATTTTACCGTTTTATTATTTTAAACGAATACAAATGTATTTCTCATAATTAAAATTCTTACTTATTTGTGCTTAAGAAAAATCAAAGAAAAAATTTAAATGTTATTATCAATGTAAAACCTGGAAACGAATTTATTTGAATATGGGATTTTAACAAACGTGATAAACAACCGACTAAACATTTAATTCTACATTTAGAGACAGAAAAACTTCCTAATTTAACAGATAACAATTCTTTAATATTTCTGACTATCTTCTGATCCCGAATTTGTTATCTTAAAGACAACATAAATACTGTATTTATTTGATTGCGGCCCGTCCAAACTTTGAAATAAGATATCTAAATGAAGTTCCAATCTGTATTGTAAACAAAGGTTTTAATTATTCACAACTATACAATTACATTATGTTACATTTCTTGATACAGAAGAGGAATGTTTAGGGCTATTTTTATGTATTTGTCGTGAGAAAATTCAAGATTTCTCATTAGAAAGTTAAGATTTTACATTGGAAAATAATATATTTCTCCTTTCACAAATCCATGTTAAATTTCCTTAAAGGTTAAATTTGAGAGTGTATGAAAATAAATCAATGCATTTAGATTTTTCAAACAATAAAATATATGTTGTTTATTTATTTATTTTATTTGTTTATTAATACTTTTTTCTTTCTAACATTACCATACACAAACAAAATCTATATATTTATAGCATATTAGTGCTTTGTTTCATAGATAAATATAATACAATGCTAAAAATATGAGAAAATTAAACATAAATAAATTTCTCTGAAATGTGATCAGAAAAAATATATTGAAAACGGATATTGGTGCAACATAGATGCACCTTATGCAAAACAACAAAAAAGGAAATTCTACAACATCCGCTACTTACTATGTATCTACGTAATTAACATTTTAATGACAATTGTCTCAAGTATTTATAAATATTTTTGTGATGTATAAAACAGGAAGACTAGCGGATTTGGTGACCACAAAACGCGCATTTTCATAACAGATAACGACAATTGTCTAACACCGAGGTATCTGAAGGGACACGGATTTCTAAATTCTTCGAGTGTATTTTAATATGTTATCATAGAATCTAAGCATCATTTTGATATATATAGTTATATGATAGATTAAATAAGATTCCTTTATTGCCTCAGTTGCATGGATTTTCGTTTTAACCCCATCAAAGGATACCAAAATTATATTTTTCACCCATATGACCCCCCAATCATATTGATACAAGTAGTCAGATATGTAACAGAGGAAATTTTGTCACACTTTCGGTAATTGCGAAGAGTTAAACTGGCCAGACAGAGGAAACACCGAACAAATAAACATGGACTTTTTTCTTCAGATCTGTTTTTTACGACTTTAATTTGTCACGTTGACGGAAGGTTTTTATTATTAATGATTAGTTTTTAATTAGTACAATTCGTTAGTACTGCGTTGTTCAATTTTTAATTCTTTATTTCTCAAACAGCCAATGAATAACACTGGTACGTTGTCAATATATGGGAATAATTTACAAAATTAGCCAAAGGTCTTAATTATCAAAAAGTAAAATATCATATTCTTATTCACCGCGAATATTTAGTTTGATGTATTGTTGTTGTGTATCAATCATAATTGTTATTTGTATATGCCCTCCTGGGGTCCTGATTTGGTTAATAAACTTATTTCTATTTATTTCTATTCAGTTATCTCTTAAATATGCCCACAGGAAATAAACTTCGTAATGCTACCCGCCCCCGCCCCCCGCCCCCCAACCCACCCCACCAAAACATGCTTACCGGTAGTTAGGAGGAGTTCGATCAAAACAATTTCTTAGGTCATTCCTGCATTCAACTGTCACTTCATTTTTAACGGTATTACCGTACAATAAGTAGAAAGCGGTGTTTTTCACTTTGAATGTAATATTTTAGTTCGCAGCCATACATATAGTATTTGCTAGTGGTATAACCCACCCCTCCACATACCCCCTTTCATCTTTTATGCTTATTTATATATTTATATCTGCCCATAAATTAACCAGTCCTTGTGTAATTGGAGCAACTAATTACCGGTTTTCCACTGTTGTTCACACTGGTGAATGAAGGCCATAAAATCCCACAGAACACATAATAAGTAATATTTGAAATCGGAGAAGGTTTCTAGAATTTAATAATCTTCGGGTCAAACAAGTGTACAAAACTTCAAGAGTATATTAACTGTGACTATTTACAAGACTGCACCAGCACGCCTAATGTACCGTTCATGCTGCATTCTGGTGCATTTAACAATTTTTATCGATTACATTTTCGTAAACAAGTTCAATTAATATTAAATTATTTGTAAGGTTCATCTTTCCGGTGCAACTGATACGGGACAACGATTAGAAATTATTATGAAGTCTTAGCACGTCAGAACCAGAAGAAATCCTGCTCTTATCGCGCAACCCGTTATGACGACAGACAATATTATAGTTCAACGCCAAAGCCGATACTGTATCGAAATTCTCAAGACACCAATACATGTGCAACAAGATTAAAACAATAGATTATCCATACAAAAATATGCAACTCGTCGGGCGGTTGTATATTCGAATGTATTCTACGATATTTTGGACTTTTAAGTTTTATGTAGTTTAAGGTCTATTCGATCGGTATAGATATCATTATTTATTAATTAACTTTGATTTATTAGCCTTTATATGATCAAATCTGTCAATACAATATAAAAACTTTCATTGGGCCAATACGGCAAAAACCAGTCCAATACGGATATTTTCCGTATTGGCCCAATACCAATCAGTTCAATAACAACTAGATCGGAATCCGCTAGACATTTCGACAATTGCAAGGAAAAATCCCGAGAGATATTGGACTGGTTAATTAATAAAGGTATCATTACGTGATGTTTTTCATATTGGCCTAGTTATAGGTCCTCGGTCTGCTGTATTGGCGTTCGGCTGCGCCTCAGGCCAATACAGCAGGCCTCGGACCTATAACTAGGCCAATATGAAAAACATCACGTAATAATACTATATTATTACATACTTAGTTCAAATAAAGGCATTTTTGTATGACCAATATGACCGGAAGTAAACTGTCCATATGTTCACACCCCGGGAAAATAACCGGTTATTGGATTACTACAAGATCATTTCCATATCGAGGCCCATATTGGCCCGGGCCAATATGGGCATCGACTTCGTCTCAGGCCAATATGGGTGTCTCTTTTCTAGATGTCGGAAGTATGTAATAAATAGTTTAATACATGGGCATTTCCATATTGGCCTGGTTATCATCCCTCGACTGCGTCTCGGGCCAATATGGGGGTCTCGGGATGATAACCAGGCCAATATGGAAATGCCCATGTATTAATCTGTAAATATCACTTTGTAACAAAATGTGCAAAATTTTCACTTCATCTTCGTTTATTTAGCATAGGGTGTAATGCTTAAAATAAATGAGCATATTTTGTTACGGAAACAAAAATGAATGTTTTTTTTGTTTTGTTTTTTTTATCTTTTATATTTTGTTATTAGTTTTTGGTTCTCTCCGGGTACTCCGGGTACTCCGGCTTCCTCCACCACTAAAACTGGTCCTGGTCGCCATGATATAGCTGAAATATTACTGAAAGTGGCGTTAAATACAATAAATCAAATTATTAGTTTTTTGTTTTATTTCCCATTGTTTTCTCTACCCCGATGAGCTATGGCGGAGATATCCCATCAAACATATAAATAGTACCTGCAACTGTTTATGATATAAAATCAGGTTTTAAACTTTATTTTACAATGTGATGCATAAATAATTAACCCAAATAAAAATTAAATCGACCATGTTATTTGTAAATAACGGGAACTGTTTATTTTCTATTTAGAAATGCGTCAAATACTTCACACCTCAATTTCCTATTTATAAAGTTAATTCCCTTTAATTCTACCGTAAATATAACATTGTCAACGTGTTAATTGGGTTCCCATCAAAAGATGTTAACTATACAAAAAGGTGATCAATACAAATATTGATGAAATTTGTTTAAGATTTAGAAAACGCGGATAGGTATATTATAATCTTTAATATGTAATGGACGGACTTTATGACAATTTATTGCGTTTAAAGCGTGAATAGATAAAAGACAAAAACGATACAAGAGTTGATTAAATATATATTAAAGAGTATTGAAAATTATATCTGAAGTCTTGACGGAATTTTCAGGGTTAACAAACTCTTACCATTGGCGAGAAACTTGAAATTATTATTAGTAAATCTGTGCCTAGACTCAACCGCTTTGTGATAAAATAAAGTGCTTATATTATGATGTTATTTCATTTCTGATATTATTATTCAATTCTGTAGACCATCTTGTCTTGTCATGTGTATTTAATATCTATGTATGTTAAATTGGCAAATTTTCTGTACCACTGTTTCAACTGGTTTTATGAGAAATAAAGAATCTTGAATCGTGAAATCTAAAAATGGGTTCCGTCTGCGAAAAAGAGAAAAACGGTAACATCACTTGAGGTTAGACAAAGTTTTTCTCTCTCAAGTTTTCTGACAATATTAGAGTTTTCCGAACAAACGGGTTTCTTTAGATAATATATGTGTTTATTAATACAGACTGCAATATTATCCCTCAATATCTGAGACATTTGATCAAGTTTATTACTATCAAATATTTTTATTTACTTTGTCTGTTTTCTGTCATTACCCGATCCTAAATCACGCTTCACGCAGAAAAAAAAGTTCTTATAAATCACAAAGGGACAAAATTATGTACAAATAATTTCATCAAATTATCATCATGGGTACAGGAATTATCCATTATTTTTTATTTAGTCTGGGTCATATTAGTGTTTATACCTATAACTAGATCAAAATTCAAACAAAACTCGTTTTTAACTGTCTATTTATTAGATATCAAAATTAAATTTTAAATCCAAACTATTACCACAATAAATGGTAGTTTTTGTGATATTAAATTTTTCTAAGTTGTTATTAAATAAAATCATTGGAAAGTTTTAAGAAGTAGACCCGCATCGCTCATTCATCATTGTCAGAAACAACAGGTAAAAAAACAGGTATTATCAATACACCTTTTGTAGGTATTTAGATATATATCTGATAGAAAGATTCAGAACGGGCGAAACGATAAAGTTTTCTAGTGGTATTTAATTAAATTTTATTCAATTATATCTTTTCAACAATCATAAAGTAAAAAAAACCACACCAGCGGACAACTCGATTACTGGATAATAAATAGATTATCCGACACTTATATCCATGACAAATATGTTATTAAAATAAAATAATAATAATTTATCGTTTTGTATGTATATATTTCAAGTGATTTATTTAAAAGCAACTCAGACTTGATTGTAAAAAATATCAATCTTTTGCTCTTTGATTTTCATCCACACATGTAATCCCTGACAATCACAACCACGGTTTGTTAGTCCGCCAATAACTTGTTATTCAAATAAAAAGTCGAGCACACCTTACTCGGAGCAAGCCTACCAGCAGTGCCGGATTTAGGACAAATGAGGCCTAGTTAAGATATGAGGCCCCTTACTTGGCCCCTGAAGGAGGCATACCCGGTAGGCCTACAGGGCAATCAGGCATACATGCTCAAGAACGCCTTCAAATTTAAAATTGCTCCGCATAAGCAAAAATCCATCATAAAAAAACATTTTGGTAGGGAGATTTCCGCCCCCCCCCCCCCATGGCCAACGGGGCCCTGTGCTTAAGCACACCTAAACACAATGGTAAATCCTGAACTGCCTGGCAGACAAAGACGGCAGAACAATGAGTCCAAAACTATACATGCTCCAACTCATTGTTAGTAAACATTGATTAGAACTGGTATCAACTCATTGTTAGTAAACATTGATTAGAACTGGTATCAACTCATTGTTAGTAAACATTGATTAGAACTGGTATCAACTCATTGTTAGTAAACATTGATTAGAACTGGTATCAACTCATTGTTAGTAAACATTGATTAGAACTGGTATCAACTCATTGTTAGTAAACATTGATTAGAACTGGTATCAACTCATTGTTAGTAAACATTGATTAGAACTGGTATCAACTCCGTTATAACTAAAACATATATATCCGATTTCAATCTATCCTACTGTGAACAAGGTATAACGGTCTTCTATTGTTTATTTTGTTTTTCGGTAATCTTTTTTGTTTATGTAACCGTCTTTTATTTTCTCTTGTTGTATTTCTATTTTATTTTTGTATTTGTCACCGTCTTGTATTTTGTTGTTGTTGTTGTATATCTAACCGTCTTCCATTTTCTATTTGTGCTGTTCTAGTTTTGTTGTATTTGTGTTGTTCTAGTTTTGTTGTATTTGTGTTGTTCTAGTTTTGTTGTGTTTGTGTTGTTCTAGTTTTGTTGTATTTGTGTTGTTCTAGTTTTGTTGTGTTTGTGTTGTTCTAGTTTTGTTGTATTGGTATTGTTCTAGTTATGTTGTATTTGTGTTGTTCTAGTTTTGTTGTATTGATGTTGTTCTAGTTTTGTTGTATTTGTGTTGTTCTAGTTTTGTTGTATTTGTGTTGTTCTAGTTTTGTTGTATTTGTGTTGTTCTAGTTTTGTTGTATTTGTGTTGTTCTAGTTTTGTTGTATTGATGTTGTTCTAGTTTTGTTATATTTGTGTTGTTCTAGTTTTGTTATATTTTTGTTGTTCTAGTTTTGTTGTATTGGTGTTGTTCTAGTTTTGTTGTATTTGTGTTGTTCTAGTTTTGTTGTATTTGTGTTGTTCTAGTTTTGTTGTATTTGTGTTGTTCTAGTTTTGTTGTATTGATGTTGTTCTAGTTTTGTTGTATTTGTGTTGTTCTAGTTTTGTTATATTTGTGTTGTTCTAGTTTTGTTGTATTGGTGTTGTTCTAGTTTTGTTGTATTTGTGTTGTTCTAGTTTTGTTGTATTTGTGTTGTTCTAGTTTTGTTGTATTTGTGTTGTTCTAGTTTTGTTCTATTTGTGCTATTCTAGTCTTGTTGTATTGGTGTTGTTCTAGTTTTGTTGTATTGATGTTGTTCTAGTTTTGTTGTATTTGTGTTGTTCTAGTTTTGTTGTATTTGTGCTATTCTAGTTTTGTTGTATTGGTGTTGTTCTAGTTTTGTTGTATTGATGTTGTTCTAGTTTTGTTGTATTTGTGTTGTTCTAGTTTTGTTGTATTTGTATTGTTCTAGTTTTGTTGTATTTGTGTTGTTCTAGTTTTGTTGTATTTGTGTTGTTCTAGATTTGTTGTATTGGTGTTGTTCTAGTTTTGTTGTATTTGTGTTGTTCTAGTTTTGTTGTATTTGTGTTGTTCTACTTTTGTTGTATTTGTGTTGTTCTAGTTTTGTTGTATTTGTGTTGTTCTAGTTTCGTTGTATTTGTGTTGTTCTAGTTTTGTTGTATTTGTGTTGTTCTAGTTTCGTTGTATTTGTGTTGTTCTAGTTTTGTTGTATTTGTGTTGTTCTAGTTTTGTTCTATTTGTGCTGTTCTAGTTTTGTTGTATTGGCGTTGTTCTAGTTTTGTTGTATTGATGTTGTTCTAGTTTTGTTGTATTTGTGTTGTTCTAGTTTTGTTGTATTTGTGTTGTTCTAGTTTTGTTGTATTTGTGTTCTTCTAGTTTTGTTGTATGTGTGTTGTTCTAGTTTTGTTGTATTTGTGTTGTTCTAGTTTTGTTGTATTTATGTTGTTCTAGTTTTGTTGAATTGGTGTTGTTCTAGTTTTGTTGTATTTGTGTTGTTCTAGTTTTGTTGTATTTGTGTTGTTCTACTTTTGTTGTATTTGTGTTGTTCTAGTTTTGTTGTATTTGTGTTGTTCTAGTTTTGTTGTATTTGTATTGTTCTAGTTTTGTTGTATTTGTGTTGTTCTAGTTTTGTTGTATTTGTATTGTTCTAGTTTTGTTGTATTTGTGTTGTTCTAGTTTTGTTGTATTTGTGTTGTTCTAAATTTGTTCTATTTGTGTTGTTCTAGTTTTGTTGTATTTGTATTGTTCTAGTTTTGTTGTATTTGTGTTGTTCTAGTTTTGTTGTATTTGTGTTGTTCTAGCTTTGTTGTATTTGTGTTGTTCTAGTTTCGTTGTATTTGTGTTGTTCTAGCTTTGTTGTATTTGTGATGTTCTAGTTTTGTTGTATTTGTGTTGTTCTAGTTTTGTTGTATTTGTGTTGTTCTAGTTTTGTTGTATTTGTGTTGTTCTAGTTATGTTGTATTTGTGTTGTTCTAGTTTTGTTGTGTTTGTGTTGCTCTAGTTTTGTTGTATTTGTGTTGTTCTAAATTTGTTGTATTTGTGTTGTTCTAGTTTTGTTGTATTTGTGTTGTGCTAGCTTTGTTGTATTTGTGTTGTTTTAGATTTGTTGTATTTGTGTTGTTCTAGTTTTATTGTATTTGTGTTGTTCTAGCTTTGTTGTATTTGTGTTGTTCTAGTTTTGTTGTATTTGTGTTGTTTGTTTTGTTGTATTTGTGTTGTTCTAGTTTTGTTGTATTTGTGTTGTTCTAGTTATGTTGTATTTGTGTTGTTCTAGTTTTGTTGTATTTGTGCTATTCTAGTTTTGTTGTGTTTGTGTTGCTCTAGTTTTGTTGTATTTGTGTTGTTCTAGTTATGTTGTATTTGTGTTGTTCTAGTTTGTTGTATTTGTGTTGTTCTAGTTTTGTTGTATTTGTGTTGTTCTAGCTTTGTTGTATTTGTGTTGTTCTAGTTATGTTGTATTTGTGTTGTTCTAGTTATGTTGTATTTGTGTTGTTCTAGTTTTGTTGTATTTGTGTTGTTCTAGTTTTGTTGTATTTGTGTTGTTCTAGTTTTGTTGTATTGGTGTTGTTCTAGTTTTGTTGTATTTGTGATGTTCTAGTTTTGTTGTATTTGTGTTGTTCTAGTTTTGTTGTATTTGTGTTGTTCTAGTTTTGTTGTATTTGTGTTGTTCTAGTTTTGTTGTATTTGTGTTGTGCTAGCTTTGATGTATTGGTGTTGTTCTAGATTTGTTGTATTTGTGTTGTTCTAGTTTTGTTGTATTTGTGTTGTTCTAGTTTTGTTGTATTTGTGTTGTTCTAGTTTTGTTGTATTTGTGTTGTTCTAGCTTTGTTGTATTGGTGTTGTTCTAGTTTTGTTGTATTTGTGTTGTTCTAGATTTGTTGTATTTGTGTTGTTCTAGTTATGTTGTATTTGTGTTGTTCTAGTTTTGTTGTATTTGTGTTGTTCTAGTTTTGTTGTATTTGTGTTGTTCTAGTTTTGTTGTATTTGTGTTGTTTGTTTTGTTGTATTGATGTTGTTCTAGTTTTGTTGTGTTTGTGTTGCTCTAGTTTTGTTGTATTTGTGTTGTTCTAAATTTGTTGTATTTGTGTTGTTCTAGTTTTGTTGTATTTGTGTTGTTCTAGTTATGTTGTATTTGTGTTGTTCTAGTTTTGTTGTATTTGTGTTGTTCTAGTTTTGTTGTATTTGTGTTGTTCTAGTTTTGTTGTATTTGTGTTGTTCTAGTTTTGTTGCATTGGTGTTGTTCTAGTTTTGTTGTATTTGTGTTGTTCTAGATTTGTTGTATTTGTGATGTTCTAGTTTTGTTGTATTTGTGTTGTTCTAGTTATGTTGTGTTTGTGTTGCTCTAGTTTTGTTGTATTTGTGTTGTTCTAAATTTGTTGTTCTAGTTTTGTTGTATTTGTGTTGTTCTAGTTTTGTTGTATTGGTGTTGTTCTAGTTATGTTGTATTTGTGTTGTTCTAGTTTTGTTGTATTGGTGTTGTTCTAGATTTGTTGTATTTGTGTTGTTCTAGTTTTGTTGTATTTGTGTTGTTCTAGTTTTGTTGTATGTGTGTTGTTCTAGCTTTGTTGTTCTAGTTTTGTTGTATTTGTGTTGTTCTAGTTTTGTTGTATTTGTGTTGTTCTAGTTATGTTGTATTTGTGTTGTTCTAGTTTTGTTGTATTTGTGTTGTTCTAGTTTTGTTGTATTTGTGTTGTTCTAGTTTTGTTGTATTTGTGTTGTTTGTTTTGTTGTATTGATGTTGTTCTAGTTTTGTTGTGTTTGTGTTGCTCTAGTTTTGTTGTATTTGTGTTGTTCTAAATTTGTTGTATTTGTGTTGTTCTAGTTTTGTTGTATTTGTGTTGTTCTAGTTATGTTGTATTTGTGTTGTTCTAGTTTTGTTGTATTTGTGTTGTTCTAGTTTTGTTGTATTTGTGTTGTTCTAGTTTTGTTGTATTTGTGTTGTTCTAGTTTTGTTGTATTTGTGTTGTTCTAGATTTGTTGTATTTGTGTTGTTCTAGTTTTGTTGTATTTGTGTTGTTCTAGTTTTGTTGTATTTGTGTTGTTGTAGTTTTGTTGTATTTGTGTTGTTCTAGTTTTGTTATATTTGTGTTGTTCTAGTTTTGTTGTATTGGTGTTGTTTGTTTTGTTGTGTTTGTGTTGTTCTAGTTTTGTTGTATTTGTGTTGTTCTAGTTTTTTTGTATTTGTGCTGTTCTAGTTTTGTTGTATTGATGTTTTTTCTAGTTTTGTTGTATTTGTGTTGTTCTAGTTTTGTTGTATTGGTGTTGTTCTAGTTTTGTTGTATTTGTGTTGTTCTAGTTTTGTTGTATTTGCGTTGTTCTAGTTTTGTTGTATTTATGTTGTTCTAGTTTTGTTGTATTTGTGTTGTTCTAGTTATGTTGTATTTGTGTTGTTCTAGTTTTGTTGTATTTGTGTTGTTCTAGTTTTGTTGTATTTGCGTTGTTCTAGTTTTGTTGTATTTGTGTTGTTCTAGTTTTGTTGTATTTGTGTTGTTCTAGATTTGTTGTATTGGTGTTGTTCTAGTTTTGTTATATTTGTGTTGTTCTAGTTTTGTTGTATTTGTGTTGTTCTAGTTTTGTTGTATTTGTGTTGTTCTAGTTTTGTTGTATTGGCGTTGTTCTAGTTTTGTTGTATTTGTGTTGTTCTAGTTTTGTTGTATTTGCGTTGTTCTAGTTTTGTTGTATTTGTGTTGTTCTAGTTTTGTTGTATTTGTGTTGTTCTAGTTTTGTTGTATTGGTGTTGTTCTAATTATGTTGTATTTGTGTTGTTCTAGTTTTGTTGTATTTGCGTTGTTCTAGTTTTGTTGTATTTGTGTTGTTCTAGTTTTGTTGTATTGGTGTTGTTCTAGTTTTGTTGTATTTGTGTTGTTCTAGTTTTGTTGTATTTGTGTTGTTCTAGTTTTGTTGTATTTGTGTTGTTCTAGTTTTGTTGTATTTGTGTTGTTCTAGCTTTGTTGTATTTGTGTTGTTCTAGTTTTGTTGTATTTGTGTTGTTCTAGTTTTGTTGTATTGGTGTTGTTCTACTTTTGTTGTATTGTATTTGCGTTGTTCTAGTTTTGTTGTATTTGTGTTGTTCTAGTTTTGTTGTATTTGTGTTGTTCTAGTTTTGTTGTATTGGTGTTGTTCTAATTATGTTGTATTTGTGTTGTTCTAGTTTTGTTGTATTTGTGCTATTCTAGTTTTGTTGTGTTTGTGTTGTTCTAGTTTTGTTGTATTTGTGTTGCTCTAAATTTGTTCTATTTGTGTTGTTCTAGTTTTGTTGTATTTGTGTTGTTCTAGTTTTGTTTTATTTGTGTTGTTCTAGTTTTGTTGTATTTGTGTTGTTTTATTTCATTATTATCTTTTAAATTTGTTGTTATCTTTTGAGCCACATCAATCTACATTTGTCCATATAAAATCGGAAGTCCACTTCTGCTCCAGGGAAGAAAATAAACGTTTGTCCAGGAACAATTACAATAATCAAGACAGACATGTACATAATATTTGTAATTGAATAGCACAAAAGAAGGAAATATGAAACGAGGTGATCGCAGTTTGAAGATTGTCAAAATAATTTAAATTACTTCAAGTTCTAAAGATCATTTCAATTTCAAAATATTGGTTTGATTTAAGAACTTGAATAATTCTCTATTTGTAATAATAAGTTTTAAGAAAATACTAAAATAAAAAGAGACTGTTATATTTACACGTGTTGACGCTGTTATATTTATTTAGGGTTAGGTTAAGATTTGGTCACTTCAGAATTCAATCTTTAAATCTGAAAATTCTACAATCTAGAATACTTCAAATTCAATTCTAAAAACATGTCAGATGTAATTTATATTTAAGTAAATAATTTTAATATTTCAATTTCACTGTCCAGTCTCAACAGTCGCCAGCGAGTCCGAGGATTTGAGTAAAAGTCAAATAAATCTAGAATCAATATCGTTCCGTGGACGTGCCTACAATTTGTAAGCGGATTAAGCTATACTTCCAGCATAAATCTTTATTTTTAAAGATCTTTAAATTCAAAATGAAATTTGTATGTAAAATAAATTTGATAAAATATTCAAATATTGACCGATTAATATACTATTATTTAGACAAACTAGCTGCCATAAATACTTACTTTATATGTAAATAACAAAAAACAAACTTCGTTTTATAATCTACAAAAAACACATTTAATGAATTGAACTACACCATTCTAAAGTAGCAGACTATTACTTTTTTGGCGAAAAAATAAATATTTGTAATATAAGTTTTCTATGAAATATCAAAGTCCCATTCTTATATTTTTTTTGTACAGGGATGAGAGGGTTGTGGAGTTTAACGCCACTTTCAACAATGTTTCAGTTATATAGTGGTTGTCAGTATTATTGGTGGAGGAAACCGGAGAAAACCACCGATCTGATAGATATAATTACTGTATACTGTTGATAGATAGAATTACTGTATACTATTGATAGATAGAATTACTGTATACTGTTAATAGATAGAATTACTGTATAGTGTTGATAGATAGAATTACTTTATACTGTTGATAGATATAATTACTGTATACTGTTGATAGATAGAATTACTGTATACTATTGATAGATAGAATTACTGTATACTGTTAATAGATAGAATTACTGTATAGTGTTGATAGATAGAATTACTTTATACTATTGATAGATAGAATTACTGTATACTGTTGATAGATAGAATTACTTTATACTGTTGATAGATATAATTACTGTATACTGTTGATAGATAGAATTACTGTATACTGTTAATAGATAGAAGTACTGTATACTGTTAATAGATAGAATTACTGTATACTGTTAATAGATAGAATTACTGTATACTGTTAATAGATAGAAATATTGGTTACTGTAACGCAGAGCGTTACAAATGTCCCCCAAACGAACAATACAAGTACGTGGTATAAATGAAGAATAGTGTGAGAACATAGAAAGAAATAACAAGATATGATATGATCTTATGGATCATAATATGGCTCCCAACCGATGGATATCAATTCGCAACATCATAATCTACATGGAAACCAAATTTCGCCCAAATTGGAGGATATTTGTATTTTGGCAGCCATTTTGGGTTCAAAATGGCCACCATAGCAAACCAAAATGGTCGCCATATGATGTAGCATGTCTTACATTGAAATCTGTTCATTTTTGAATTTTTAACGATTTTTAAAATTTTTATATTGGTGGCCATTTTGAAATGGCGGCTATTTTGAAAATTTTAAAAACAAAGAGCACAAATTTGAGTGATGATCTATTTTTGTGTCAAGTTTCAAAAGGAACCGCTGTACGATTTGAATTTAACATTTTTTGCACCTTGGTTATCATGGCAACGGCCGCCATTTTGATTTTTATTCAACTCTCCCCCCCCCCACAAAAAGCTGCCACACACTATGGTGGATATTCCTACGAAGTTTCATGAAGTTTGATGAAAGAAATCCCCCAAAAAATTAAATCCACCCTTTTCTGTTTCTATGGCAACTGCAGCAAAGTTTGTCACACCGATTCCGATTATTTTGGCTTATCTCGTTCCACTAGATGTGGATGTTGTTCCTAACAAGTTCCATCAATTTCTGTTCGGCGAGTAACCTCCTATGATCATTTTTGTGTTTTTAAATTTTTTAGCATTTTGGCCATTTCCATGGCAACGGCGGCCATTTTGAAAATTCCGAAAATAGTCTGCACATCTACTCATAGTGCTTAACATTCCTGTGAGGTTTCATTGATTTCCGTTCAGTAGTCGCCGAGAAATGTGTCGGACAAACTTTTGGCGGAAGAAAGAAAGAATAATAATAATAATAATAATAATAAGAAACGGAGCAAACACAATTTGTCTCCCAAACTTTGTTTGGGGGACATAATTACTGTATATTGTTAATAGATAGAATTACTGTATACTGTTAATAGATAGAATTACTGTATACTGTTAATAGATAGAATTACTGTATACTGTTGATAGATATAATTACTGTATACTGTTAATAGATAGAATTACTGTATACTGTTAATAGATAGAATTACTGTATACTGTTAATAGATAGAATTACTGTATACTGTTAATAGATAGAAATACTGTATACTGTTGATAGATATAATTACTGTATATTGTTAATAGATAGAATTACTGTATACTGTTAATAGATAGAATTACTGTATACTGTTAATAGATAGAATTACTGTATACTGTTAATAGATATAATTCCTGTATACTGTTAATAGATAGAATTACTATATACTACTGATAGATAGAATTACTGTATACTGTTAATAGATAGAATTACTGTATACTGTAACGTGTTGATAGATAGCATTACTGTATACTTTTGATAGATAGAATTACTGTATACTGTTGATAGATAGAATTACTTTATACTGTTGATAGATAGAATTACTGTATACTGTTGATAGATAGAATTACTGTATACTACTGATAGATAGAATTACTGTATACTACTGATAGTTAGAATTACTGTATACTACTGATAGATAGAATTACTGTATACTGTTGATAGATAGAATTACTTTATACTGTTGATAGATAGAATTACTTTATACTGTTGATAGATAGAATTACTGTATACTGTTGATAGATAGAATTACTTTATACTGTTGATAGATGGAATTACTGTATACTGTTGATAGATAGAATTACTTTATACTGTTGATAGATAGAATTACTTTATACTGTTGATAGATAGAATTACTGTATACTGTTGATAGATATAATTAATGTATACTGTTGATAGATAGAATTACTGTATACTGTTGATAGATATAATTAATGTATACTGTTGATAGATAGAATTACTGTATACTGTTGATAGATAGAATTACTGTATACTGTTGATGGATAGAATTACTGTATACTGTTGATAGATGGAATTACTGTATACTGTTGATAGATAGAATTACTGTATACTACTGATACATAGAATTACTGTATACTACTGATATATAGAATTACTGTATACTGTTGATAGATAGAATTACTGTATACTACTGATAGATAGAATTACTGTATACTGTCGATAGATAGAATTACTGTATACTACTGATAGATAGAATTACTGTATACCACTGATAGATAGAATTACTGTATACTACTGATAGATAGAATTACTGTATACTGTTGATAGATAGAATTACTGTATACTACTGATAGATATAATTACTGTATACTACTGATAGATATAATTACTGTATACTACTGATAGATATAATTACTGTATACTACTGATAGATAGAATTACTGTATACTGTTGATAGATAAAATTACTGTATACTATTGAAAGATAGAATTACTGTATACTCTTGATAGATAGAATTACTGTATACTGTTGATTGATAGAATTACTGTATACTGTTGATAGATAGAATTACTGTATACTGTTGATAGATAGAATTACTGTATACTACTGATAGATAGAATTACTGTATACTGTTGATAGATAGAATTACTGTATATTGTTGATAGATAGAATTACTGTATACTACTGATAGATAGAATTACTGTATACTGTTGATAGATATAATTACTGTATACTACTGATAGATATAATTACTGTATACTACTGATAGATAAAATTACTGTATACTACTGATAGATAGAATTACTGTATACTACTGATAGATAGAATTACTGTATACTACTGATAGATAGAATTACTGTATACTACTGATAGATAGAATTACTGTATACTACTGATAGATAGAATTACTGTATACTGTTGATAGATAGAATTACTGTATACTACTGATAGATATAATTACTGTATACTACTGATAGATATAATTACTGTATACTACTGATAGATAGAATTACTGTATACTACTGATAGATAGAATTACTGTATACTGTTGATAGATAAAATTACTGTATACTATTGATAGATAGAATTACTGTATACTGTTGATAGATAGAATTACTGTATGCTACTGATAGATAGAATTACTGTATACTAGTGATAGATAGAATTACTGTATACTGTTGATAGATAGAATTACTGTATACTGTTGATAGATAGAATTACTGTATACTACTGATAGATAGAATTACTGTATACTGTTGATTGATAGAATTACTGTATACTGTTGATAGATAGACTTACTGTATACTGTTGATAGATAGAATTACTGTATACTACTGATAGATAGAATTACTGTATACTACTGATAGATAGAATTACTGTATACTGTTGATAGATAGAATTACTGTATACTACTGATACATAGAATTACTGTATACTACTGATAGATAGAATTACTGTATACTGTTGATAGATAGAATTACTGTATACTGTTAATAGATAGAATTACTGTATACTACTGATAGATAGAATTACTGTATACTGTTGATTCATAGAATTACTGTATACTGTTGATAGATAGAATTACTGTATACTACTGATAGATAGAATTACTGTATACTACAGATAGATAGAATTACTGTATACTGTTGATAGATAGAATTACTGTATACTACTGATAGATATAATTACTGTATATTACTGATAGATATAATTACTGTATACTACTGATAGAAAGAATTACTGTATACTACTGATAGATAGAATTACTGTATACTGTTGATAGATAAAATTACTGTATACTATTGATAGATAGAATTACTGTATACTGTTGATAGATAGATAGAATTACTGTATACTACTGATATATAGAATTACTGTATACTATTGATAGATAGAATTACTGTATACTGTTGATTGATAGAATTACTGTATACTGTTGATAGATAGAATTACTGTATACTGTTGATAGATAGAATTACTGTATACTGTTGATTGATAGAATTACTGTATACTGTTGATAGATAGACTTACTGTATACTGTTGATAGATAGAATTACTGTATACTACTGATAGATAGAATTACTGTATACTACTGATAGATAGAATTACTGTATACTGTTGATAGATAGAATTACTGTATACTACTGATACATAGAATTACTGTATACTACTGATAAGATAGAATTACTGTATACTGTTGATAGATAGAATTACTGTATACTGTTAATAGATAGAATTACTGTATACTACTGATAGATAGAATTACTGTATACTGTTGATTCATAGAATTACTGTATACTGTTGATAGATAGAATTACTGTATACTACTGATAGATAGAATTACTGTATACTACAGATAGATAGAATTACTGTATACTGTTGATAGATAGAATTACTGTATACTACTGATAGATATAATTACTGTATACTACTGATAGATATAATTACTGTATACTACTGATAGAAAGAATTACTGTATACTACTGATAGATAGAATTACTGTATACTGTTGATAGATAAAATTACTGTATACTATTGATAGATAGAATTACTGTATACTGTTGATAGATAGATAGAATTACTGTATACTACTGATATATAGAATTACTGTATACTACTGATAGATAGAATTACTGTATACTGTTGATTGATAGAATTACTGTATACTGTTGATAGATAGAATTACTGTATACTGTTGATAGATAGAATTACTGTATACTACTGATAGATAGAAATACTGTATACTACTAATAGATAGAATTACTGTATACTGTTGATAGATAGAATTACTGTATACTGTTGATAGATAGAATTACTGTATACTACTGATAGATAGAATTACTGTATACTGTTGATAGATAGAATTACTGTATACTGTTGATAGATAGAATTACTGTATACTATTGATAGATAGAATTACTGTTTACTACTGATAAATAGAATTACTGTATACTACTGATAGATAGAATTACTGTATACTGTTGATAGATATAATTATTGTATACTACTGATAGATAGAATTACTGTATACTACTGATAGATATATTTACTGTATACTACTGATGGATAGAATTACTGTATACTGTTGATAGATAGAATTACTGTATACTGTTGATAGATAGAATTACTTTATACTGTTGATAAATAGAATTACTTTATACTGTTGATAGATAGAATTACTGTATACTGTTGAAAGATAGAATTACTGTATACTACTGATAGATAGAATTACTGTATACTACTGATAGATAGAATTACTGTATACTACTGATAGATAGAATTACTGTATACTGTTGATAGATAGAATTACTGTATACTGTTGATAGATAGAATTACTGTATACTGTTGATAGATAGAATTACTGTATACTACTGATAGATAGAATTACTGTATACTACTGCTAGATAGAATTACTGTATACTACTGATAGATAGAATTACTGTATACTACTGATAGATAGAATTACTGTATACTACTGATAGATAGAATTATTGTATACTACTGATAGATAGAATTAATGTATACTACTGATAGATAGAATTACTGTATACTGTTGATAGATAGAATTACTGTATACTGTTAATAGATAGAATTACTGTATACTACTGATAGATAGAATTACTGTATACTGTTGATTCATAGAATTACTGTATACTGTTGATAGATAGAATTACTGTATACTACTGATAGATAGAATTACTGTATACTACAGATAGATAGAATTACTGTATACTGTTGATAGATAGAATTACTGTATACTACTGATAGATATAATTACTGTATATTACTGATAGATATAATTACTGTATACTACTGATAGAAAGAATTACTGTATACTACTGATAGATAGAATTACTGTATACTGTTGATAGATAAAATTACTGTATACTATTGATAGATAGAATTACTGTATACTGTTGATAGATAGATAGAATTACTGTATACTACTGATATATAGAATTACTGTATACTATTGATAGATAGAATTACTGTATACTGTTGATTGATAGAATTACTGTATACTGTTGATAGATAGAATTACTGTATACTGTTGATAGATAGAATTACTGTATACTGTTGATTGATAGAATTACTGTATACTGTTGATAGATAGACTTACTGTATACTGTTGATAGATAGAATTACTGTATACTACTGATAGATAGAATTACTGTATACTACTGATAGATAGAATTACTGTATACTGTTGATAGATAGAATTACTGTATACTACTGATACATAGAATTACTGTATACTACTGATAAGATAGAATTACTGTATACTGTTGATAGATAGAATTACTGTATACTGTTAATAGATAGAATTACTGTATACTACTGATAGATAGAATTACTGTATACTGTTGATTCATAGAATTACTGTATACTGTTGATAGATAGAATTACTGTATACTACTGATAGATAGAATTACTGTATACTACAGATAGATAGAATTACTGTATACTGTTGATAGATAGAATTACTGTATACTACTGATAGATATAATTACTGTATACTACTGATAGATATAATTACTGTATACTACTGATAGAAAGAATTACTGTATACTACTGATAGATAGAATTACTGTATACTGTTGATAGATAAAATTACTGTATACTATTGATAGATAGAATTACTGTATACTGTTGATAGATAGATAGAATTACTGTATACTACTGATATATAGAATTACTGTATACTACTGATAGATATAATTACTGTATACTGTTGATAGATAGAATTACTGTATACTACTGATAGATAGAATTACTGTATACTACTGATAGATAGAATTACTGTATACTACTGATAGATAGAATTACTGTATACTGTTGATTGATAGAATTACTGTATACTGTTGATAGATAGAATTACTGTATACTGTTGATAGATAGAATTACTGTATACTACTGATAGATAGAATTACTGTATACTGTTGATAGATAGAATTACTGTATATTGTTGATAGATAGAATTACTGTATACTACTGATAGATAGAATTACTGTATACTGTTGATAGATATAATTACTGTATACTACTGATAGATATAATTACTGTATACTACTGATAGATAAAATTACTGTATACTACTGATAGATAGAATTACTGTATACTACTGATAGATAGAATTACTGTATACTACTGATAGATAGAATTACTGTATACTACTGATAGATAGAATTACTGTATACTGTTGATAGATAGAATTACTGTATACTACTGATAGATATAATTACTGTATACTACTGATAGATATAATTACTGTATACTACTGATAGATAGAATTACTGTATACTACTGATAGATAGAATTACTGTATACTGTTGATAGATAAAATTACTGTATACTATTGATAGATAGAATTACTGTATACTGTTGATAGATAGAATTACTGTATGCTACTGATAGATAGAATTACTGTATACTAGTGATAGATAGAATTACTGTATACTGTTGATAGATAGAATTACTGTATACTGTTGATAGATAGAATTACTGTATACTACTGATAGATAGAATTACTGTATACTGTTGATTGATAGAATTACTGTATACTGTTGATAGATAGACTTACTGTATACTGTTGATAGATAGAATTACTGTATACTACTGATAGATAGAATTACTGTATACTACTGATAGATAGAATTACTGTATACTGTTGATAGATAGAATTACTGTATACTACTGATACATAGAATTACTGTATACTACTGATAGATAGAATTACTGTATACTGTTGATAGATAGAATTACTGTATACTGTTAATAGATAGAATTACTGTATACTACTGATAGATAGAATTACTGTATACTGTTGATTCATAGAATTACTGTATACTGTTGATAGATAGAATTACTGTATACTACTGATAGATAGAATTACTGTATACTACAGATAGATAGAATTACTGTATACTGTTGATAGATAGAATTACTGTATACTACTGATAGATATAATTACTGTATATTACTGATAGATATAATTACTGTATACTACTGATAGAAAGAATTACTGTATACTACTGATAGATAGAATTACTGTATACTGTTGATAGATAAAATTACTGTATACTATTGATAGATAGAATTACTGTATACTGTTGATAGATAGATAGAATTACTGTATACTACTGATATATAGAATTACTGTATACTATTGATAGATAGAATTACTGTATACTGTTGATTGATAGAATTACTGTATACTGTTGATAGATAGAATTACTGTATACTGTTGATAGATAGAATTACTGTATACTGTTGATTGATAGAATTACTGTATACTGTTGATATATAGACTTACTGTATACTGTTGATAGATAGAATTACTGTATACTACTGATAGATAGAATTACTGTATACTACTGATAGATAGAATTACTGTATACTGTTGATAGATAGAATTACTGTATACTACTGATACATAGAATTACTGTATACTACTGATAAGATAGAATTACTGTATACTGTTGATAGATAGAATTACTGTATACTGTTAATAGATAGAATTACTGTATACTACTGATAGATAGAATTACTGTATACTGTTGATTCATAGAATTACTGTATACTGTTGATAGATAGAATTACTGTATACTGTTGATAGATAGAATTACTGTATACTACTGATAGATAGAATTACTGTATACTGTTGATAGATAGAATTACTGTATATTGTTGATAGATAGAATTACTGTATACTACTGATAGATAGAATTACTGTATACTGTTGATAGATATAATTACTGTATACTACTGATAGATATAATTACTGTATACTACTGATAGATAAAATTACTGTATACTACTGATAGATAGAATTACTGTATACTACTGATAGATAGAATTACTGTATACTACTGATAGATAGAATTACTGTATACTACTGATAGATAGAATTACTGTATACTACTGATAGATAGAATTACTGTATACTGTTGATAGATAGAATTACTGTATACTACTGATAGATATAATTACTGTATACTACTGATAGATATAATTACTGTATACTACTGATAGATAGAATTACTGTATACTACTGATAGATAGAATTACTGTATACTGTTGATAGATAAAATTACTGTATACTATTGATAGATAGAATTACTGTATACTGTTGATAGATAGAATTACTGTATGCTACTGATAGATAGAATTACTGTATACTAGTGATAGATAGAATTACTGTATACTGTTGATAGATAGAATTACTGTATACTGTTGATAGATAGAATTACTGTATACTACTGATAGATAGAATTACTGTATACTGTTGATTGATAGAATTACTGTATACTGTTGATAGATAGACTTACTGTATACTGTTGATAGATAGAATTACTGTATACTACTGATAGATAGAATTACTGTATACTACTGATAGATAGAATTACTGTATACTGTTGATAGATAGAATTACTGTATACTACTGATACATAGAATTACTGTATACTACTGATAGATAGAATTACTGTATACTGTTGATAGATAGAATTACTGTATACTGTTAATAGATAGAATTACTGTATACTACTGATAGATAGAATTACTGTATACTGTTGATTCATAGAATTACTGTATACTGTTGATAGATAGAATTACTGTATACTACTGATAGATAGAATTACTGTATACTACAGATAGATAGAATTACTGTATACTGTTGATAGATAGAATTACTGTATACTACTGATAGATATAATTACTGTATATTACTGATAGATATAATTACTGTATACTACTGATAGAAAGAATTACTGTATACTACTGATAGATAGAATTACTGTATACTGTTGATAGATAAAATTACTGTATACTATTGATAGATAGAATTACTGTATACTGTTGATAGATAGATAGAATTACTGTATACTACTGATATATAGAATTACTGTATACTATTGATAGATAGAATTACTGTATACTGTTGATTGATAGAATTACTGTATACTGTTGATAGATAGAATTACTGTATACTGTTGATAGATAGAATTACTGTATACTGTTGATTGATAGAATTACTGTATATTGTTGATAGATAGACTTACTGTATACTGTTGATAGATAGAATTACTGTATGCTACTGATAGATAGAATTACTGTATACTACTGATAGATAGAATTACTGTATACTGTTGATAGATAGAATTACTGTATACTACTGATACATAGAATTACTGTATACTACTGATAAGATAGAATTACTGTATACTGTTGATAGATAGAATTACTGTATACTGTTAATAGATAGAATTACTGTATACTACTGATAGATAGAATTACTGTATACTGTTGATTCATAGAATTACTGTATACTGTTGATAGATAGAATTACTGTATACTACTGATAGATAGAATTACTGTATACTACAGATAGATAGAATTACTGTATACTGTTGATAGATAGAATTACTGTATACTACTGATAGATATAATTACTGTATACTACTGATAGATATAATTACTGTATACTACTGATAGAAAGAATTACTGTATACTACTGATAGATAGAATTACTGTATACTGTTGATAGATAAAATTACTGTATACTATTGATAGATAGAATTACTGTATACTGTTGATAGATAGATAGAATTACTGTATACTACTGATATATAGAATTACTGTATACTACTGATAGATAGAATTACTGTATACTTTTGATTGATAGAATTACTGTATACTGTTGATAGATAGAATTACTGTATACTGTTGATAGATAGAATTACTGTATACTACTGATAGATAGAAATACTGTATACTACTAATAGATAGAATTACTGTATACTGTTGATAGATAGAATTACTGTATACTGTTGATAGATAGAATTACTGTATACTACTGATAGATAGAATTACTGTATACTGTTGATAGATAGAATTACTGTATACTGTTGATAGATAGAATTACTGTATACTATTGATAGATAGAATTACTGTTTACTACTGATAAATAGAATTACTGTATACTACTGATAGATAGAATTACTGTATACTGTTGATAGATATAATTATTGTATACTACTGATAGATAGAATTACTGTATACTACTGATAGATATATTTACTGTATACTACTGATGGATAGAATTACTGTATACTGTTGATAGATAGAATTACTGTATACTGTTGATAGATAGAATTACTTTATACTGTTGATAAATAGAATTACTTTATACTGTTGATAGATAGAATTACTGTATACTGTTGAAAGATAGAATTACTGTATACTACTGATAGATAGAATTACTGTATACTGTTGATAGATAGAATTACTGTATACTACTGATAGATAGAATTACTGTATACTACTGATAGATAGAATTACTGTATACTACTGATAGATAGAATTACTGTATACTGTTGATAGATAGAATTACTGTATACTGTTGATAGATATAATTACTGTATACTGTTGATAGATAGAATTACTGTATACTACTGATAGATAGAATTACTGTATACTACTGCTAGATAGAATTACTGTATACTACTGATAGATAGAATTACTGTATACTACTGATAGATAGAATTACTGTATACTACTGATAGATAGAATTATTGTATACTACTGATAGATAGAATTAATGTATACTACTGATAGATAGAATTACTGTATACTGTTGATAGATAGAATTACTGTATACTACTGATAGATAGAATTACTGTATACTACTGATAGATATAATTACTGTATACTGTTGATAGATAGAATTACTGTATACTACTGATAGATAGAATTACTGTATACTACTGATAGATAGAATTACTGTATACTACTGATAGATAGAATTACTGTATACTGTTGATAGATAGAATTACTGTATACTGTTGATAGATAGAATTACTGTATACTGTTGATAGATAGAATTACTGTATACTACTGATAGATAGAATTACTGTATACTACTGCTAGATAGAATTACTGTATACTACTGCTAGATAGAATTACTGTATACTACTGATAGATAGAATTACTGTATACTACTGATAGATAGAATTATTGTATACTACTGATAGATAGAATTAATGTATACTACTGATAGATAGAATTACTGTATACTGTTGATAGATAGAATTACTGTATACTACTGATAGATAGAATTACTGTATACTACTGATAGATAGAATTATTGTATACTACTGATAGATAGAATTAATGTATACTACTGATAGATAGAATTACTGTATACTGTTGATAGATAGAATTACTGTATACTACTAATAAATAGAATTACTGTATACTAATGATAGATATAATTACTGTATACTACTGATAGACAGAATTACTGTATACTACTGATAGATATAATTATTTTATACTGTTGTTAGATAGAATTACCGTAGTATTGAATAGTGATATTGGAAGTGTATACTGTTGATGTAGAGATAATGAGATCTTTGGGCTTTAGGTTTTATGGTGTTTAACGCCACATTCAATATTTCATATATATCGTGGCGGTTAGTTTTATTGATGGAGGAAACCGGAATGCCCGGTGAAAACCACCGATCTTTTGCCAGTCACTGACAAACTTTATCACATAATGTTGTGTCGAGTACGTCTCGCCATGAACGAGGTTCGAACTCACAACTTTAGTGGTGATAGAGACTGATTGCTATACTATTCCCTGAGAATTAATTGGTGTACCGTAACTCGATTGATTATCTGCATCTTATCTATCCAATAAAGGTAATAACAAAATTACCGAACTCCGAACAATCTTACAAAGGGAAAGTCAAAACTCATAATTATATAAACAGACAAAATCAGTCAACAACCGGAAAACTGTGAAAACCGTAATGACCCTGACTTGGTACAGGCATTTCTAAAGAAATGGTGGGTTGAATCAGATTTTAATCAATCAATCAATCAATCAATCAATCAATCAATCAATCAATCAATCAATCAATCAATCAATCAATCAATCAATCAATCAATCAATCAATCAATCAATCAATCAATCAATCAATCAATCAATCAATCAATCAATCAATCAATCAATCAATCAATCAATCAATCAATCAATCAATCAATCAATCAATCAATCAATCAATCAATCAATCAATCAATCAATCAATCAATCAATCAATCAATCAATCAATCAATCAATCAATCAATCAATCAATCAATCAATCAATCAATCAATCAATCACTTTTCGATAGTCAATTTCGCATTCATCAGTAGCAATATTCCAGTAGCACCAGCGTATGGAGTTTACATTTCATAACTGTTATTTAATTCCTGGGCTTCTGTTCATTACAGTGATTGCATGGACAGATCTCAGTTGCTTGTTAACTCGTAACGGTCTACCAGTTCGTGATGACAACCGTAGAATTTATTGTAGCAATGACTTCAACCTAGGAGCAACTTAGCCTTGTATCGGTAGTGTTTATGTCAACAGCTGAGATATGTCCATACAATCACTGTATACTGTTGATAGATAATCGTCGGTCTGTTAGATTGATACATTGTTTCTGAAATGGCAATCGATCTTTTCCCTTTTAAGTAGATGTTTACCTCTATCACCGACTAAACCTTTCCCGGAGTAATACGAATGGATCTTATCAGAAACAGGAACTGCTTATCATTCGCGAACACATGGGTTCGCGCCCAAATTTTCGTTGGGTCCATTTTGTTCATCTTTTTAGTTTTCTGTCTTGTGTGTGTTGTTTTTTGTTCTTGTGCCCAATGCTGTCTGTGTCTCTGGATTGTTCATTCGATTTTCTATAACATTTATTGAAAACTAAATAAATCACTTATTCAATTGAATCATGCCTTTGCTAGCCATTGTTTGTTCTCCGCTCGCCTCCATGTGAAGAGGAAGTGAGTGAATTGTAATATTTATCCAGCGAAAAAGGTTAAGCCTATACAGATGCGTTTTTGTTACATATATGGTAATCGAAACTGTCGGTGAAATCCCCATACCTTGGTTCGATATCTGGAATCCTTACCATTTGAGGCGGGTAGCGGGGCTTTATTACACAAAATCCTGTTAGATGTCCAACGAAAATTGTTGCTTAAGCCAATATTTTTTCTGTCTATATGCACAATCTTAATTTGAATATTAGCTGTGAAAAAAAAATCTTTATTGCCTCACATATATGACCCCGGAAAGAATAATTAATTATCTTTATTATTTGAGGTCCGGAAAACAATTAATTAATAGATAATGAAATAATACTGAAGTACATCTTCTTTAATCAGTACATTAGAACAATCAACGCCACGCCCGTGGTCTTCTAACAACGTATCAATCTAACAGACCGACGCTTAATGACGTCGGCCGAGGGCAAATATGTGAAAACACCACAGTTCATTTTGTGATTTGAAATCAAAAATGAAATGTTTTGATGGAAGTTTCCATTTCATTAAACAACTATTCCACAGAATATACCCAACAGCCAAGCTATAGATTAGAACAAAAGACATTATATTAAGGTAGATAATTTCTTTAAATTGTTTACGGGAATTGGATTCTCTTGGTAGAAAATCTGTTTTTCTTCAGTCACACGTGCTGTTTATTTTACCAGAAAGCAAAAGAAAAACAGTAAAGATTAAAAAAAAACGAGAAATCGATCATATGGTTTACCAGAAATTACCATTAAACATTAACAAAAGACACGAAACGTTGCGCATGACTAAAAAAAACCGCAATAATTTAATAAACAATACTGTATGTGAATAATTGTCTTTTGTTATTATTAATAATTGTCTTTTGTTAATATGGAAATAGAATTGATACGCGAGCATACTTGAATCGTTTTAAAGAAATTTAACAATTTTGCACGTACCAGTCACTATTGAATACGTACACTGGAGTTTGGGAGGGGATGGAATGCATTCATTCGAATTTAAATTTGCAATCTACCCGTATTATCATCATACAATCTACCCGTATTATCATCATATAAAATGTTTTATGATTAAAAAAAATAAACAGAAACAAAAATAACGACGGACATAACCATAACTTAATTGTTGGTACATTTTAATATCGTGAAAGCCATGTTCGTTCTGGCCATTGGTTTTCACATATCTTTGCCTAAATAATACCGACTTGGACTCTGTCATTTTAATGTTTACTGTTTGTTATACATGTTTGTTGGTTATACTATAAAACCACTTTCTGGGTAGATTTTAGTTTGCACCTAATAAAGGTTCATCAAAAACTTGAGAGGCCACAATTACAAGAGATATTATCATAAAATTGGCATTTTAACTTTTTTCTTTAAGGCCGAAGCATTACTAGGAGCATGAGAAATGACTTGTTACTTTGTGGAGTGTTTTACACGAGCGATGAGCTGTTCTACCTTTTTGTTTTGTTTTTGTATTTATTTTTGTTGTTTTTTCTTTTTTCGTTTGATTTGTTTTGCTTTTTGTTTTATTTTCTTTTGTTTGTTAGTTTTTTCTTTTGCTTTGTTTTGTTATGTTTTTTTTAACTTATGGGGGCTTACGCCCTGTGCGCCCCAATATGAATCCGCGCTTAGATATCTCCAGCTCTCAAGTGTAAAGCTTTCAATGCAGCTACTCTTGGTCGGGGATTCCAATGGTCATTTCGTGAGGATTCTCCCCTCATTTGGTATTGTAGTCACGATATAACTAGAAAACTCACGAAAGTGACAATTAATCATATTCCTATTAACTTAACAAGTGGTTCTTAATCGACACGTGTCTGGATTTAAATTAAAACTAAACATCCACCATCTTGGGGTCTCCGAACTAAATTTACCGTGACCCCCCGGCCACCATATAAATGACAGGCGGCTGTGCACCAATGATGAAATAATCAAAAACTTTTTTTCTATGAACCAAAGCGATCAAATCATTTATTCTAAATAGATACGCTCTCAATATAAAACAAGGAAGTCATTGTTATTTAAAAAAAAGAACTCATTAGCTCATATCAAATTAAAATTGAAAAAAAAATCAGTTTTAGAATAACTGATATATTGAATATTGTAGGCGATATTAGCCTTATTTCCTGTGTATACTTTTGTACATCGTGTGCCCATTTCCTAATACAAGTTTCACGGAAACAACAAATGCATGCAAAACGCTAATTTATAAATTGACAGAGAAATAAAATATAAAAGACTTATTTTTTGTCGGAAATTGCGTAAAACTGCATTAAAAAATATCTTCATTAAAAAAATCTTAAGTTAAAACATTTTGTGAAATGTTCTTCATTTATTATGATGGAAAGAAATTAATACTAAAGAGAAAAGAGCAATTAACCATCTTTGACACGAAAGAGACGATAATCGTTCAAAGATTTTTATGTCATTAACTTAAAATGATTTATGGTCACAAAAGATGAAATTTTACAAATTTTCCTTGCCATGCTGATTAAAGCAACGTTCGGAAATGCTGTTTTCATGCGAGTTCATCGTTTCCGCTATGGGGGAACAACAAATGATTTTTCACCAATTTCCTGCTTGGTTATGAATATTTTCCAATGAATGAATTAATGCTACGGTATAAAACTGGTTATTGGCGCTCTTTACACAGTTCCGATTACGTTAATGTGTTTTGAGAGTAAAACATAAGTTGACAATGTCATTACTTCTTTAATGTAACTGAAATGTAAAAGCTCTCGAGAAATTTGATTGTTTCCGCGGTAAATTGAATATCTAGCATAACGTCTTAAGTTCCTTTTAAGATATCTCTCGTCATATTTTTGTCTTCAACGCCAGTATATTATATTAATGTTTGAAATAATTAAGTAACCTTATACAAGATCCACGCAATGTTATTCAAAATCACAAGAGGTTAATTATTCCCATTAATGGATGATGTGGTTTGGGACTCGTTCGTAATGGAAAAACTAATTTCATAAATCTACACACAATGTTCTTTTTTATTTCAGAAGTCTAAGGAGATGCTCTCTGATTTATTTAGTTCATTTTTACAAAAGCCACAAGACAAGACGTAAAATAGAACAGCACGCGTCAGGTTATTTATATGTTGCCAGAGACGAATTCTTCTTTTTTTTTAAACACACTTTCATTCAAGAGATTGTTGCCGATTAAATTGTTAACTATTACCGGACATTTATTGTAACTTTTCTATCAGCTTATCATATACTAAACATATTGAAATAATCTTGAACTTGACCGTCTGTATTTTGGAGAAGGGGTGTGGAGAATCGTGTGTTACATCCCCTGTCAGAAAATCTAGATAATATACTTGTAGGAATCTAGATAATATACTTGTAGGAATCTAGATAATATACTTGTAGGAATCTAGATAATATACTTGTAGGAATCTAGATAATATACTTGTAGAAATCTAGATAATATACTTGTAGGAATCTAGATAATATACTTGTAGAAATCTAGATAATATACTTGTAGGAATCTAGATAATATACTTGTAGAAATCTAGATAATATACTTGTAGGAATCTAGATAATATACTTGTAGAAATCTAGATAATATACTTGTAGGAATCTAGATAATATACTTGTAGAAATCTAGATAATATACTTGTAGGAATCTAGATAATATACTTGTAGGAATCTAGATAATATACTTGTAGAAATCTAGATAATATACTTGTAGGAATCTAGATAATATACTTGTAGGAATCTAGATAATATACTTGTAGGAATCTAGATAATATACTTGTAGGAATCTAGATAATATACTTGTAGGAATCTAGATAATATACTTGTAGGAATCTAGATAATATACTTGTAGGAATCTAGATAATATACTTGTAGGAATCTAGATAATATACTTGTAGGAATCTAGATAATATACTTGTAGGAATCTAGATAATATACTTGTAGGAATCTAGATAATATACTTGTAGAAATCTAGATAATATACTTGTAGGAATCTAGATAATATACTTGTAGAAATCTAGATAATATACTTGTAGGAATCTAGATAATATACTTGTAGGAATCTAGATAATATACTTGTAGGAATCTAGATAATATACTTGTAGGAATCTAGATAGATAATATACTTGTAGGAATCTAGATAATATACTTGTAGGAATCTAGATAATATACTTGTAGGAATCTAGATAATATACTTGTAGGAATCTAGATAATATACTTGTAGGAATCTAGATAATATACTTGTAGGAATCTAGATAATATACTTGTAGGAATCTAGATAATATACTTGTAGGAATCTAGATAATATACTTGTAGGAATCTAGATAATATACTTGTAGGAATCTAGATAATATACTTGTAGGAATCTAGATAATATACTTGTAGGAATCTAGATAATATACTTGTAGGAATCTAGATAATATACTTGTAGGAATCTAGATAATATACTTGTAGGAATCTAGATAATATACTTGTAGGAATCTAGATAATATACTTGTAGGAATCTAGATAATATACTTGTAGGAATCTAGATAATATACTTGTAGGAATCTAGATAATATACTTGTAGGAATCTAAATAATATACTTGTAGGAATCTAGATAATATACTTGTAGGAATCTAGATAATATACTTGTAGGAATCTTGATAAGACTAACTGAAGCAAATTATCAATACATTTATGTACAGTTTGAGAACATGTTTTGACAGTTGCGGCTAATCGAAAATTGTCGAAAGGAAAAATCGGCCGTAAAATCGTATCTTGTGACTGTATTTTCAGAAATATTCAAACCAGGTTTCCTATTATCTAAGGGCTAAGCGGTGTCAAAGAAATCGACTTGTCAAACTTTCTACCGTCTTGGTCATATGGTTAACTTTGCTTTGCAGTGGCGTTTTCTGGTCCGCATAAAAAATGTCACTGTATAAGGTACCATCCAATCAATTTTCATGTACAGTTTGGGTTCAATAATATTTGTAGTGTCTGAAACGAAGCTTTTATGCATTTTCCCATTATGTCCTATGTCAAACTAAGCGCCCTTGGGTAGTTTTCGAACGATAGAGGCCATGTTGAACTATGGATTGTCACAAAAAGCACAAGATGTCCAGCAAATGAAGAGTCATACAGAAGTTGACACCACTTCAACAATACTCTACTTAACATGTTGTGGTCAAATTTATTTGTGGAGGTAACCGGGGTACTACCGATCGATCTGTCACAAGTCACTGAAAAACTTTAATCACATCATGTTGAATCGAGTACACCTTGCCACTTGCGGGAATCGAACTCGCAACTTTAATAATGACAGTAAAAGGCATTCAAACACTGTATCCACTCTTATTCAGAACGACTTCAATCCATCCAACATATAATTTTATTTAAAAAATACATGTGTTAAACAAAATGAATTTTGTTAATCTTCCGCTATTTTGTAATCTGTCTCCATGTACCACGAAAAAAATAAAGGTAAGACCCAAATTACTGCCTGTTTACATCACTACAGAGAAAGTTCTTCGTATTTAAAAAAAAATAATTTTCTTTTAAAAATCGACACCTTGCTAACCTAAAGGTAATATGAATTTATATATATATGTATATTTACTGGTTTCTCTGCATCCATAAGCTATAAGGCGAATAAATCCAACATTTCAACCACTGGTCAGTTTTAGGGATAAAATATTCGCGGGAAATACTGACCAATCGAAGTGCGTGCAATCGAATTAAAATTAGACGTTGGTTATATTTTTTTAATTTGCGATATACTAACTAGTGGTGTATCGCCAATTAAAAAAAAGATACAACAAACATCTAATTTTAACTAAAATAAGGTGTGCGTTGTTGTTTTTTTTATCACGACCGAACTTCGCTTTTGTCGATTTGTAGCTAACGAGGGTTAAAATGTTGGAATTATTCACCTGTTACTGTTACTGTTACTGTTACTGTTACTGTCCTCCTATCTCAGGAGCACTCCCAACGGGATCAAATTTATGGAAATAAAATTGTGTTTAACTATACAGTCACACCTCAGGGGCGGATCCAGGATTTCAAGTTAGGGGGGGGGGGGCGCACTTAAAAAAATTGCGCCGAGCGGAGGGAGGCGCGAAAATTTTTGGGGTATTTCGTGTGAAAAATCACGATTTTACGCCAAAAAATCATATTTTTCCAATTTTAGGGGAGGCGCGCGAAATTTTTGGGGTATTTCATGTGAAAAATCACGATTTTACGCCAAAAAAAAATCATATTTTTTCCAATTTTAGGGGGGGCGCCCCTCCCCCTGAATCCGCCCCTGCACCTTCACCAAATTCAGTATATACATATGGCACACGGTTTTCCTCCACCATTTTGTACAGGTAAAAAGTTTATACAGGATGAAAATGGTAAAATAGCCTGTAGCCCTTTTCACAAAAATTCGTAACTACAGTCCTAACTTTTTTACTTAAGATTATCTTACGACAATTCCTAAGTCCTTTTCACAAAGATTATATTACGACAAATTTTAATCTTACGACTAAAATTATACTTACGATAAAAAATTCTTCCTTAGGTGTACTCGATACAACATTATGTGATAAAGTTTGTCAGTGATTTGCGACAGGTCAATGGTTTTCTCCGAGTACTCCAGTTTTCTCCACCAATAAAACTGACCGATATATTGTTGAAAGGGGCGTTAAACACCATAAACCATCTTCCTTAGCAACCTAGTTTCATTTCCATAGCACAATAAACCATTTTTTTTTTAATAAAATTATTCTATTAAATATCCCCGGCACTAATTTATAAGCAGTTTTTATGCTATGATGTGTTTGTATGTTTATATTGAATTTTTATCTAATACAAAAAAATGTATATGAATCGGTCACCAATAACTGCACAAAATATGAACGGGTATGATTTTCGTATAGAGGAACATTTCTAATGCATGTAAATTAAAATGATCTATAATAATTATTACTTGGAGTTGTGCGTCATCATCCACGCGTGGTTACTTTTGGTAGAAGTATTTTTTAAGGGAGTGTATCTGGAGTGTGAAAAAAACCCTATTCATATAATTCATTTTATCAGTTATTTGTCAGCAAAATATTTACCCCTTTTTTCCAATTAATCCCATCCCACATAAAATTAAACGCTTGTTCTTTTACTGATGAAAATTTATCCCGATTTTTCTGAGATAACCCAAATTAAGATGTGTTTATCATCTATCAATCATGAAGACGAATAAATATCCCTGTTATATATTAATATTAATATACAGGTAACAGAAGAATGTACACAAGTTTATGTATTGCCAGAGTGTTCGATGATCATCGAAGTTGGCAGAAATTAATAAATTATATTACTAATATAAAGGCAAAATCAAAACGATATCATTGGATCCAGAAAATTCCAGTCCTAAAGCGGCTGTTCATACAAAACTTTTGTAAGCGAAGTAGATGTCTAGAAGAAAATCCCGTATTCCTGTTTTTATCCCAAAAAAAAAATGAAAAAAAAGAATTCTCCCCAAGTTTGCAAGTAGTCTTTTCGATTGTCGATCGTTCCCAATTTGAAATCTAAAATTAATGAGAATTATCTTGATTTTTTTGGTCATGTAAACGATACACTGCTGCATTGAAAAGGTAAATGTACGGAATGCATCGTTATAGACAGACCCTGGTATTAGTCACGCCAGAAAAAGGAGTAAACAACAATGCCATTTGTAGCGTCTGTTTGTATTAAACCATATTCATTTCAATAAACATTTATCAATATGTGTAAATAGGTTTGTCATACGGTCAGAGAAAATGCGCTAACGATGAATTGCTCTCTTATTTTCAAGTCGAAGCGCCAATACATCGTCCATCTTTTTTTTCTATTTTTTTCACTTACGATAAAAGATAAGACCAAAATTTCTCTTACGATCAAAATTTTACACTTAGGACAGGGTAGTTTTACACGTAAAGTTAGGACTATTTTTACACTTAAGATTATCGTAAGTATTTTTGTGAAACTCTTTTTAATCTTAGTTTTACACTTACGACAATTTTTTATCGTAAGAATTTTTGTGAAAAGGGCTACTGGTTTGTCCTTTCTTTCTTTTCACCATAAAGCCTACGTATTGGGAGAAACCAGAATAATTATGCCATTAATATTTGTTAGAATAAAATAGGCATATGATATTGAATGAAATATAAATATATATTGATTTAATTACTAGTTAAATTGATTAGTTCTACCAGCAGATTGTCTATATTTTAGGAAAGAAAATTATGGCATTTACTAACAAGAATTTTTAATGTTTCATAAGTTTAGCTGGGTCAGATTAGAACTTCTTAGTTTTAGTAATAACGTCGCCATTTAAACATGCAAGGGTGGGATGAATGTATTTCGCAAAATTTCAAATTTTATTTGCAAGAAATGGCAGAAAAGGAAATCTGTTATAACAAAGTAGAAAAACCACTGGTGTGGCCCTTCCCTAATTCATAGCTCCCGTAACGTTTTATATCTGGCGACACCTGTGTGACTTTCAGTTTATACCGAATCTACATAACATCAACTGATACTATGGTCTACATGGTTTTTGTGATAAATCAAATGTTTATTTTGATGAAAAAAATATTCATATGCTTGTTTGTTAGCCTAAAGTAAAGCATTCGGAGTAATTGAACATGAAGTATAATGTCCAGACATGATAAATGTCAAATTTAAAACGAACATTATCACGTCCGAAATGATATAAAACTAATTTCCAGAAATCACTCATATCTATTCCGGTATTTGTTTTCGTTATTAGTGACACCTTACAGTCGTAAAAATGCAATAAATTGAAAATGAAAACGACAATTATCAGTAATTTTATATTGCAATGTTAACGGACCGTGAAAATTATCACTGACCACGCGAGGACCATTTACTCCTTGTATATGTAATTAAATTTTCTCTCAATAAGTGTAACGTATGAATTTTTAGACAAATATCGAATACTATCACCAGGGGACAAAGATAGACATCCATTTTTATGCAAAGGCACAAACCATTTTCTTATCGGACATGGGATTCAGAATTTCTTTAAAGGGTTTCCAGAGGATTTTGAGCCCAATGGACACCCGCATCTGCCATTGATATTATTTGTGAAACTAAGAATACATTGGAAATGCAGTCTAGATCTCGTGTCATGACCAAGAAAGTTCGATGCATGACATAGAATTCTATTTCAAGATTTTAACAGATATGCAGTTCATATTTGTATTCCACAAGTTTAGAATACAGAAATCGGCAACAATTGCTGCATTTTATTTATATATACAATATATCTACAAACACAGTCTGATTTTTTCCATTTCTTATCTCCATTGACTCCAATCTTGATTAGCACAAGAGATACATTCATAAATAGATTTGATTGATTTTTGGTGTTTAACGCCACTTTCAGCAATATTTAGATATGCCAAACCCACAGATAGGCAGAGTTTTGACAGAGATGAGAACAGAATACAGCAGACTAAACAAATACCGGAATAACATAGGTCAGTCCCCCACGCCACTATGCGACTGTGGAGAAGAAGAAACCACTGAACACTACATATTGCACTGCCACATTTACGATTATGAGAGAGCCAAACTCGCAGTGCAATTTAAGACCATAGATGAAAGTTTTGACCTACTTCATCTCCTGACTAGGCTCCAATAAAGAGAAACATCAAAAGAAATTAACATACTTGGAGGAATTCATCAAAAGTACAGGGCGCTTCCCAGAACTAGCAAGCCCTGTACCCTGATCCTGAGCCTAAGCAACTCAATACTCCAGTACAAAGAGAAATTACAGTGAGACAGTAAAGCACCAAAGAGAAAAAGTTCAGTACGCTGGGACCAGTAGCGTCAATTGCGACCTTTAGGATCAGGAATATTTCGGCTATATCATGGCGACCAGTTTTAGTGGTGAAAGAAGCCGGAGTACCCGAAGAGAACCACCGACCATGGACAAGCAACTGGTAAACTTTATCACTTGCGATTGCGAGTCGTGTGCACCTTTTTGTAATTTACAAAGCTGAGCGCGAACCCACGTCGTATTGGTGACAGGCTTGTATGAGTTGTTAGGTAATCCAACCACCTAACTCATTGAGCCACCCGGGCCCTCATTCATAAATGGACCAATGGCTACATTGAATCAAACGATCAGAGGCTCTACAATTCGACAGCTATCAAATGTATTTTAAAAGATTTGTCGGATTATAAGTCGGACCCCAATACATAAGATCTACATAAATAAACTGAATGTAAAGCTGATGGATACAATACAACTTTCTCGTAGTTTGCAAAAAAAAAAAGTGCGCCTCCTGTTGAGTAAAATGAAAAATTGTGAACAAACCAGAATGACCGCGAGTACTAAAATAGAACGAATGAAGAACTCATTAAGATGGCCATATTGGATTTTCGGTTTATACGCAAAGAGCAATAATTTCAGCCAAAGTTTCAGTTCAATGACTATAAAATAAGTAAGCTTCGGAAAGAATATCAGAATCTTATACATTCACTGTTGGACAAGAATGAAATCAGGACAATTCATACATTCTTGCAAAGTTAAAACTGCCAAATGTTTCTCGGAAGATGATATATTTCACATGCCATCAATCAGAAACAATTATTCACCTTGGCGACCATATTGGATGAAAATACTTTTATGATTACTTATGTGCGAATAATCGGTTCATAATCCAATAAGTGTTGTGTTATTCTAGCCTATCGATCATCACTTTCATCGAGGTTTCTACTATATCTAGACTACCAGACTTATAGGGGAGGGGAAATATTGAAAGATATAACAAATTCATGGACGGAACACCTTTGGCTGGAAACCTCAACACTTGAGGTTGGTAACGTCGCTCGAACCCCTCATCAGTAATGCTAAGTTTGTGGTCAGAGGTCGACGACATCCACCAGAGCACTCACTCATCAGTAATGCTAAGTTTGTGGTCAGAAGTCAACGATATCCACCACTGGAGCACTCACACCCCCATACTCATATGAGTATTGTAGTTTCAGAGATAATACTCAACGAGAACACTAACTATAAATCAACATAACTAGAGGCTCCCAGGAGCCTGTATAGCTCACTTGGGTATAATAACATCAGTCAATAAAACTTGATAACTTCGGTAAAAAAAAATTAACAAATGTAGCCCTCGTCATTGCAGACCCCTTCTACAAAAAAATTTGGGCAAGGGTTCACCATTTAATGTAAGTTATCAAAATTGCTGTAAAAATACATATATGTCAATGATTCTCAAAATTTAGCTTTTGCTACTTCACATTTTGTAATAGAGTTGCTTCCCTTTGATTATTTGAGTAACCAAAAGCAGTGAGTCAACAAAAAAAATGCTTTTCAAGAGGAATAACTCTTCACACAGTTGTCGCACATTTTCAACTGTGGAAATTCTTTTGTAGATCTTGACATGCTGAACATTTTTGCAGTTTAAACTTTCCCTCTATCTCTAATAGTTTTTGAGATATAAGATGAAAGTATTAAAATTTAGAACATTTTGATGAAAAAAGGGCAATAACTCCAAAATGGGTAATGGGATTTACTTCAAAATTGTGGGGTAGGTAGATCTTGACATGCTGCAATTTTTTGCAATTTAAACTTAACCTTTATCTCTTATAGTTTTTGAAATATAAGACGAAAAGTATTAAAATTTTAGAAAAGTATGTAGATCTTGACATAAAGAACATTTTTGCAATTTAAACTTAACCTTTATCTCTTATAGTTTTTGAAATACAAGACGAAAAGTATTAAAATTTTACAAATTTGATGAAAAAAGGGCAATAATTCCAAGATGGGTAATCAGATTTACTTCAAAATTGCAGAGTAGGTAGATCTTGACATACTGAACATGTTTGCTGTTTAAAATCTATCTCTTATAGATTTTGAAATAAAGAACAAAAACTATTAAAATTTACATAATTTGATGAAAAAAGGGCAATAACTCCAAAATGGGTAATGGGATTTACTTCAAAATGCAGGGTAGGTAGATATTGACATGCTGCACATTTTTGCAATTTAAACTTAACATCAATCTCTTATAGATTTTGAAATATAAGACGAAAAGAATTAAAATTTAAAAAAAATTGATGAAAAAAGAGCAATAACTCCAAGATGGGTAATTTAGGTAGATCTTGACATGCTGAACATGTTTGCAGTTTCAACTTACCATCTGTCTCTTATAGTTTTTGAAATAAAGGACGAAAAGTATTAAAATTTTACAAATTTGATGAAAAAAGGGAAATAACTCCAAAATGGGTAACGGGATTTACTTCAAAATTGCAGGGTGGGTAGATCTTGACATGCTGCACATTTTTGCAATTTAAACTTAACCTTTATCTCTTATAGTTTTTGAAATAAAGGACGAAAAGTATTAAAATTTTACAAATTTGATGAAAAAAGGGAAATAACTCCAAAATGGGTAACGGGATTTACTTCAAAATTGCAGGGTGGGTAGATCTTGACATGCTGCACATTTTTGCAATTTAAACTTAACCTTTATCTCTTATAGTTTTTGAAATATAAGACGAAAAGTATTAAAATTTTACAGATTTGATGAAAAAAGGGCAACAACTCCAAGATGGGTCATCAGATTTACTTCAAAATTGCAGGGTAGGTAGATCTTGCTGTGCTGATCATTTTTATCCCTGTCAGATTTTTGATATTATTAACGGTTTTTGAGTTATTACCCAAAACCTGCAATTTTACCATATGTTCTATTTTTAGTAACAATGGCCATTTTGGTTGGTGCACGGCATCATCGGACACATTTTTGAAACTAGACACCCTAGTGATGATTCAGACCAAGTTTGGTTTCCATTGGTCAAGTACTTTCAGAGGAGAAGATTTTTGAAAAAGTTTACGACGTACGACGACGACGGATGCCAATAGCTTACATGACCCTTCGGGTCAGGTGAGCTAAAGACAACTAGAGGCTCCCAGGAGCCTGTATAATAACAACATCAGTCAATAAAACTTGATAACTTCGGAAAAAAAAATTAACAAATGTAGCCTTCGTCATTGCAGACCCCTTCTACAAAAAAATGTGGGCAGGGGTTCCCCCTTTAATGTAAGTTATCAAAATTGCTGTAAAAAAACAGATATGTCAATGATTCTCAAAATTTAGCTTTTCCTACTTCACATTTTGTAATAGAGTTGCTTCCCTTTGATTATTTGAGTAACCAAAAGCAGTGAGTCAACAAAAATGCATTTCAAGAGGAATAACTCTTCACATTTGTCGCACATTTTTAACTGTGGGAAATCTTTTGTAGATCTTGACATGCTGAACATTTTTGCAGTTTAAACTTTCCCTCTATCTCTAATAGTTTTTGAGATATAAGATGATAGTATTAAAATTGAGAACATTTTGATGAAAAAAGGGCAATAACTCCAAAATGGGTAATTGGATTTACTTCAAAATTGCAGGGTAGGAAGATCTTGACATGCTGCAAATTTTTGCAATTTAAACTTAACCTTTATCTCTTATAGTTTTTGAAATATAAGACGAAAAGTATTATTTTTTTTTTATAAATTTGATGAAAAAAGGGCAAGAACTCCAAGATGGGTAATCAGATTTACTTCAAAATTGCAGGTAAAAAAAAAAAATTTATCGCAGGGTCAAACCGCCAGACACATTTTTGGAAGAGAACCATCCAATGACTATTTCATCAAAATTTTGTTCTTATTGAGCAAATGGTTTCAGACAAAAAGATTTTTATGGGAATTTCCCATAGGGTCCTATGTTAAATTAAGTTCGGCTGTGGCGGCCATCTTGGTCGGTGTTCTGAAATGACGGACACAATTTTGGAAGAGGACCACCCAAGAATCATTTCAGCAAAGTTTGGTTGAGATTGGCTCAGTAGTTTCAGAGAAGATTTTTTTTAAATTTCATCCCCCTTTTTTTCTAATTTGCATAATCGGTCAAAATCGGCAAAAGTTCAAAGTTCATAGAAAATCCCGTAATATATGTTAAAAAGCTCATCATTATGCTTATACAGTTCAAATTTGGGCACTTTCTGGCTTAAAATAGAGCAGTTTTGGCCATTTGAAGAAATTTCTATGTTTAGTAATGGCGGCCATCTTGGACACAGGACGGCGCTGACGGACACAATTTTGAAAGGGGACCACCTAAGAATCATCTCAGCAAAGTTTGGTTGAGATTGGCTCAATAGTTTCAGAGAAGATTTTTTTTTAATTTCATCCCCCCTTTTTTCTAATTTGCATAATCGGTCAAAATCGGCAAAAGTTCATAAAAAATCCCGTAATATATGTTAAAAAGCTCATCATTATGCTTATACAGTTCAAATTTGGGCACTTTCTGGCTTAAAATAGAGCAGTTTTGGCCATTTGAAGAAATTTCTATTTTTAGTAATGGCGGCCATCTTGGATACAGGACGGCGCTGACGGACACAATTTTGAAAGGGGACCACCTAAGGATCATCTCAGCAAAGTTTGGTTGAGATTGGCTCAGTAGTTTCAGAGGAGAATAATTTTTTTAATTTCATCCCCCCTTTTTTCTAATTTGCATAATCGGTCAAAATCGGCAAAAGTTCAAAGTTCATAAAAAATCCCGTAATATATGTTAAAAAGCTCATCATTATGCTTATACAGTTCAAATTTGGGCACTTTCTGGCTTAAAATAGAGCAGTTTTGGCCATTTGAAGAAATTTCTATGTTTAGTAATGACGGCCATCTTGGATACAGGACGGCGCTAACGGACACAATTTTGAAAGGGGACCACCTAAGGATCATCTCAGCAAAGTTTGGTTGAGATTGGCTCAGTAGTTTCAGAGGAGAAGATTTTTTTTTTTAATTTCATCCCCCTTTTTTTCTAATTTGCATAATCGGTCAAAATCAGCAAAAGTTCAAAGTTCATAAAAAATCCCGTAATTTATGTTAAAATGCTCATCATTATGCTTATACAGTTCAAATATGGGCACTTTCTGGCTTAAAATAGAGCAGTTTTGGCCATTTGAAGAAATTTCTATTTTTAGTAATGGCGGCCATCTTGGATACAGGACGGCGCTGACGGACACAATTTTGAAAGGGGACCACCTAAGGATCATCTCAGCAAAGTTTGGTTGAGATTGGCTCAGTAGTTTCAGAGGAGAATAAAAAAAATTAATTTCATCCCCCCTTTTTTCTAATTTGCATAATCGGTCAAAATCGGTAAAAGTTCAGTTCATAAAAAATCCCGTAATATATGTTAAAAAGCTCATCATTATGCTTATACAGTTCAAATTTGGGCACTTTCTGGCTTAAAATAGAGCAGTTTTGGCCATTTGAAGAAATTTCTATGTTTAGTAATGGCGGCCATCTTGGATACAGGACGGCGCTGACGGACACAATTTTGAAAGGGGACCACCTAAGGATCATCTCAGCAAAGTTTGGTTGAGATTGGCTCAATAGTTTCAGAGAAGATTTTTTTTTAATTTCATCCCCCCTTTTTTCTAATTTGCATAATCGGTCAAAATCGGCAAAAGTTCATAAAAAATCCCGTAATATATGTTAAAAAGCTCATCATTATGCTTATACAGTTCAAATTTGGGCACTTTCTGGCTTAAAATAGAGCAGTTTTGGCCATTTGAAGAAATTTCTATGTTTAGTAATGGCGGTCATCTTGGATACAGGACGGCGCTGACGGGACACAATTTTGAAAGGGGACCACCTAAGGATCATCTCAGCAAAGTTTGGTTGAGATTGGTTCAGTAGTTTCAGAGGAGAAGATTTTTTTTTAATTTCATCCCCCTTTTTTTCTAATTTGCATAATCGGTCAAAATGGGTAATGGGATTTACTTCAAAATTGCAGGGTAGGTAGATCTTGATATGCTGCACATTTTTGCAATAAACTTAACATCTATCTCTAAATAGTTTTTGAAATATAAGACAAAAAGTATTAAAATTAAAAAAAAAAAATTGATGAAAAAAGGGCAATAACTCCAAGATGGGTAATCAAATTTACTTTAAAATTGCAGGGTAGGTAGATCTTGACATGTTGAACATGTTTGCAGTTTCAACTTACCATTTGTCTCTTATAGTTTTTGAAATAAAGGACGAAAAGTAATAAAATTTTGAAAATTTGATGAAAAAAGGGAAATAACTCCAAAATGAGTAATGGGATTTACTTCAAAATTGCAGGGTGGGTAGATCTTGATATGCCGCACAATTTTGCAATTTAAAGTTAACCTTTATCTTTTATAGTTTTTGAAATATAAGACGAAAAGTATTAAAATGTTACAAATTTGATGAAAAAAGGGCAATAACTTCGAGATGGGTAATCAGATTTACTTCAAAATTGCAGGGTAGGTAGATCTTGATGTGCTGATCATTTTTACCCCATGTCAGATTTTTGATATTATCAACGGTTTTTGAGTTATTACCCAAAACCTGCAATTTTACCATATGTTCTATTTTTAGTAACAGCGGCCATGTTGGCTGGTGCACGGCATCACCGGACACAATTTTGAAACTAGACACCCTAGTGATGATTCAGACCAAGTTTGGTTTCCATTGGTCTAGTACTTTCAGAGGAGAAGATTTTTGAAAAAGTTTACAACGTACGACGGACGACAATAGCTCACATGACCCTTTGGGTCAGGTGAGCTAAAAAGCTAGTCGTTTTATATCACTGTACTTATTGTCAAAAGCTTTAATTACCAGACATAATAGAACCTGTAATTAGTCATATGACCAACAGATGCCTCCAATTTGCTTAGTGTTGAGAAATTATCAAACTGCTCCATATTCCATGTTATAATCGGTTGTAAACAGTGCCGGATTTAGGACAAATGAGGCCCTGTGCTAGTTAAGTTATGAGGCCCCTTACTTGGGTCCTGAAGGAGGTATACTCGGTAGGCCTACACAGGCAGTCAGGCATACATGGAATTGCTCTGAAACAGAACGCCTTCAAATTTAAAATTGCACCACATAAGCAAAAATCAATCGTAAAAATATTTTTTGGCAGGGAGATGGGCCCACCTGCCCAACGAGGCCCTGTGCACCTAAGCACAACAGTAAATCCAGCATTGGTTGTAAGAGTTCAGGGGTCGTTGTGGTCATGATCGTATGGTAGTTGGATTTCCAACTACCTGTGCAATCAATGCCTATCACCACTAAAGTTGTGAATTCGAATCCCACTCATGGTGAGGTGTACTCGATACAACATTATGTGATAAAGTTTCTCTGTAACTTGCGACAGGTTGATGGTTTTCTCTGGGTACTCCGGTATCCTCCACCATTAAAACTGACCGCCACGATATAACTGAAATATTGTTTAAAGTGGCGTTAAACACCATAAACCACAACCACCATTAAAGCTCTTGTTATCTTGTTATTTTGTATATATATACAATGTATATGCAGATTTTAAATTAACCTTACTTACTTACTACTTATAGTCTTTAATAAAAAAAATTAATAAATTTTCTATTTTTTTGTAATGGCATCCATCTTGAAAGGAAAATGAGTATGTTAGATATACCACTATCGATATTTCTGAGAGAGGACCGCTGAATGACACAGATCAGTTTGGTTTAATGGAGCAGGATGATTTCAGGTGATGATTTTTAAAAGAATTTTTGTTAAAAAAGAAACATCACATAAATTAAATTATTAACAGCATTATTTCAAGCCAATTTATAAACATAACAAGCTTCTAGAATGTTTTTTCGGATACTTTTGTCAACAATACATCACATATTTAGAAGAAATGAGGATCAAGTCAGTATCGCATATGTCATTGGCATTGATTGCAGCAACATATCTCCTGTACATTCAATGAATGATCAATGCCAAAGGAAAACAAGCCCAGTATTTAATTTTCAATAGCTTCATCTTCCCAATCACTTTTAAATTAATCTAGAAATGTGCACATTAAATTAGATATCTTCGTTTTTATTGGTTAAATTTCATAACAAGGTAGGACAATGTCATTGAGTACTGACAGTGATCCCTATATTTTGGCTCTGCTTGGCAGAATACATGTATATAATAAAATGAGTAACGTTCAAGAAAATGCAGGTGCATGGGAGCAGAGTGGTTCAGTTCGTTGACTTCTCAGCTCAACCTCAAACCTAGGTGTCACCTGTCAGTTCAATAAAACGACCTTCCTCCCCACATAACGTTTGGTAGCCATGGTAAAACTGGAAAATTTTCAAATGCAGCGATAAACACCAATAAACCTGATTCTTAAAGAAAATGACAGCAACCTTCTGAACTAAATTTTAATTAAATAATAAAACCTTTTGTTTTGTTCATAGAGGTATAAAATAATTTTACCTGATAATAAATTGTCATTAGACAATAATAATTGCTACCAAATACTTTTGTATATAAAATGCAGGCAGTGTATAAATCTACAAAAATCACATCACTATTGTGTGTCCATGGTCGTCCCCCTTTCTAATTTTATAGATTTCTTAGAATTATTCTGCCACATACATATACATTGGTTTCGTGTTCAATAAAGTTGTGAGATTGAATCCCATTCATGGCGATGTGTACTCGATACAACATTATGTGATAAAGAATGTCAGTGACTTGCAACAGGTCAGTGTTTTTCTCCAGGTACTCCGGTTTCCTCCACCAATAAAATTGACCGCCATGATATAACTGAAATATTGTTAAACACCATAAACTAACCAACAAGATACAAGAGGAAGACTAATATCTTGTCAAAATGTCTTACTCAAATAAAATAAGAATTACATGTTAATTTTTCCAAAAGACTGATTAACATAAGCTTTCAGTTTGTTTCCAAATCCACATTATGAAAATATTGTATATTATGCATCATTTATGTTTTTCTCAAATAAATATTGTTTAAAGGTATACAGTCACTCAGATTGATTATTTTATTTTTATTGAAAGTTGCCAATATTCGATGTTTTATACTAATTGCAGTTGAAATTTTTCATAATATCATACGTATTTAACCTGGAACGAAGGAAATATGTCACTGTTTGATTTTCTTACGACCAGTAAAGAATGCAATGTTTACCAGTATGATATTCATATATTCATGAATATGATCATATGACCATTGATGACCTACACAGTGACCTCATTCGGTAAAGCGTTTGCACATGTGCGAAATTGTTTGCTGAAAAGAACACATGTTATAAATAAAAATATTGACGGATTCTACGCGAAAACGACACAGGAGGATTCAGCAAGATTTGTGTAAAAATTTTAAAAAGATGTTAAACCGACCTACTCCATTTTTCAACACGTAAGCATAATTTATATATCTTTTTTCGGCTGAATCGTATTTTGACAGAATTGCATCTTAGTTTTTTTTATCTTTTTTTTTTCAGGAGAAAATGCTAGGTGATATCTCTTTTAAATTAGAGACTAAAATAATGAACTTCATGTCTGTTTTTTTTCTAAAAAAATATAATCAAAACAACTCAAGTGTTGTCAATAATATGCAATACAATTTGTTTACAATTTTCCCTTTATCGGGTCCCTTTGCAGAGTTTGGGTTTGTTTTTATTGATTTCATCACGTATTTTCAATTTTAAGTGTCATTCTTACTAAATACCATTATATAATATTAACTGATTACCCCGGGATTCAATTTCATAGATATATTTCTTAAATTATATTAATTTTAACCAATATTTACCTGCAAAATGCTTTCTGGTTATTTATAGCAGTTATCAGTGTCTGGTAAACTTCGGAAAAGACAGCCGACTTATAATTAGGTGTGTTAATGGCAATTTCACCAACAAACATTCAAATTCTTTTCACTAATTTAGTAATTACGACATTATAACCTATTTTTTAAACCTGGCTTCTTGTTCAGAATATTTTATTAGTATAAAACATCGAATGTTGGCAACTTTTAATATAAACAAAAAAAATCAATCTGAGCGACTGTATGCCTTTAAACATATATAATTACATTACTTCCGTTTTTCATTGAAATGTTACAATATGATTGGTTATGAAGTGGTCACATGATTATAAAAGTGATGTTTCACATCCCAATGAAACTCAAATCCGAACTTGCACGTGCCTCCACGACGACGTCAGATGTAAACAATCAATGGCGTAGTAATTTCCAACAGCAAATAATCTAACACAAATAAAATTCACAACGAAAAATTCAACTATATTAAATTTTGGTGTGATTTAAATATAATTATAAGAATTGAATGCATTCTTTTGAAGTTTCATTGGGGTATGAAAGCATTGATCGAACTACATTTTCAACATGGTAGCGCTTCCATACCCCAATGAAACTTCAAAAGAATGCATTCAATTCTTAAATAATATAAGAAAAAATGCTTTTACTTTTTTTTATATGTCTGAACCACGATATTTATTTCATTAATTTACTACAATTATATTTACAAAACAATTAAAAAAAAATTTAAGTTTCATAAATAAATTTCTAATAAATAATGGCACACAACACATAAAAAAAAAATTGAAATTCTTATTTCTCTCTGTTGTGAAAAAAATGTTAGAAAATGAAAAGTGATTTCTTTCTTTTCATTTATCAGACAAAAATTCAATACAAGAGTATACACAATATTCTAATGCAGTTTTGTATGTAACAGCTTTTCTGATTGGACAGCGTCAATTAAATAATTGATGCTGTCAAACAATTTGTGCTTGCAGAGACAATATATCTGATTAATAAACTAGAGGCTCAGTGGGCTGAGCCTGTGTCGCTCACCTTTCATTCTGCTTTGAGGAAATTTAATACAGAACCTTCCATAGGTGCTTCCCATCAAATATCGGTTCATTTTGGCAAAGCAGTTTCAGATAAGAAGAATTTTAGAAATTGACCAATCTAAAACAGGAATTGCCTGTGGCAGCCATGTTTGTAAATGGATCAAAACGAAATGAGTAATCTCTATAGAGGATCTTCCATAGATGCTTCTTACCAAGTTTCATATCATTTGGCCAAGCGACTTCAGAGGAAAAGCTGTTTTAGAAATTGACCAATAAGAAACAAGACTTGCCTGTGGCAGCCATATTTGTTAATTGATAGGGACGAAATGAGTAATCTTTATAGAGGACCTCCATAGATGCATCCTACCAAGTTTCGGTTCATTTGGCCAAGCGGTTTCAGAGAAGATTAAAAAAAAATAGGTCAATCAGAAACAAGAATTGCCTGTGGCCACCATGTTTGTTAAGGGATCAGAACGAAATGAGCAATCGCAACAGAGGACTTTCCATAGATGCTTCCTACAAAGTTTTGTTACATTTGGCCCAGCAGATTTTTAAAAATAGGCCAATCAGAAATAAGAATTGCCTGTAACGGCCATGTTTGTTAACGGATTGGAACGAAATAAGCAATCGCAACAGAAGACTTCCCATAGATGCTTCCTACCAAGTTTCGGTACATTTGGCCAAACGGTTTCAGAGGAGAAGAATTTTTAACATCAGCCAATCAGAAACAAGAATCGCCTGTGGCGGCCATGTTTGTTAATGTATCGGGACGGAATGAGCAATCTTTATAGAGGAAGACCTTCCATAGATGCTTCCTACCAAATTTCAGTTCATTTGGCCAAACGGTTACAGAAGAGAAGAATTTTTAAAATCAGCCAATCGGAAACAAGAGTCGCCTATGGCGGCCATGTTTGCTAACGGATCGGGACGAAATGAGCAATGAGGGCCTTCCATAGATGCTTCCTACCAAGTTTCAGTTCATTTGGCTGAGGGGTTTTAGAGGCATATTTATCTGTAATTCAATTCATTGCTAACTGTATTTTACTAATATCTATATTTAAATTAGAGTTATCTCCCTTTGCACAGAAAAACAGTTTTTTTTTAGAAGCATACAATCATAAACATGAATTGCCTGTGGTGGCCATGTTTGTTAATGGATCAGGACGAAATGAGCAATCTTTATAGAGGACCTTCCATAGATGCTTCCTACCAAGTTTCAGTTCATTTGGCCCTATGGTTTCAGAGGAGAAGATTTAAAAAAATAGACCAATCAGAAACAAGAATTGCCTGTGATGGCCATGTTTGTTAATGGATCAGGATGAAATTAGCAATCATTATAGAGGACCTTCCATAGATGCTTCCTACCAAGTTTCAGTTGGTTTCAGAGGAAAAGATTAAAATGTGAAAAGTTAACGGACGACGGACGCCAAGTGATGGCAAAAGCTCATATTGCCTTTGGCAAGGTGAGCTAAAAATGCAATCTTTACTTATTTATTAGAAAATGAATTAGAATGGAGATAACTATAAAATGTAAGTGAAGATTTACAGACATTAATCTGATTTGATGGTCACAAATATCTGTTTTACTTGCCCCATTAACATGTCACCAATAAACTCAATTTGTAACTATTATATCAACAATTGATGTCTGCAAATTTTCAAATACAATACAGTTATCTCCTAAGCTGAATGACAAGTAAAACTCTGAAATATGGTTACATTGTTAAGAAATAAAGGATACAGGATGTTTTCTGTAATGATGACAATTTTAATACTATGTACACAGTGCTGCAACAAACGAAGTTTGAAAATAAATTTTAATAGAGTGTTAATACACAGTCATACAAAACTGTTTCTTAGGGATTTTTTTTTTGCATTTCAACTTTTTTTCTTAATTTGGATTCTCAAAAACTTCAATTAAATTTTAATTTGAAAATCAAAAGGAATAGACTGTTATAATTTTTGTTAACCTAAATATTATATTAATGTTTTTTTTAATGAAAATATAAGTATTTCCATAAAAAAAACCATTATAATATTTAAATAATTTTTTTTATAACAGTCCATTCCTTTTGTCATAGACATTATGATATGACTTCTATGAAACAGCATTATAAACATTAAAAATCAACATGGATATCAACCAGAGTTTTCACTCAAAATGATGAGAATTCAAAATGAAATGACGGATATATTCTTAATGCACTAAACAAAACTGCCTGATTAACCATGTTAAAAATAGTTTGAGAAAAACACACATTTATCTTGTAATTCCTAAAATTAACACCGATTTTCAGGCATTAACTCCCCCCACCCTCCACAATTTGTTTACGAGAAAACAACATTTCTGATTATGACAAAAATAACAGAGAAATATGTAAACAAAAGTAAAATTGTTTCTGGACAACATAATTTAGGACACACTACATCAATTGAACACAAATCAAGTTTTCAATCTTCTCTCCATTCAATGCAAACTTCTATACACATGTATGAACAGTCTAGAGAGCTCTAATAAGAATCATTACTCTTAAACTTCCTGTATGACTTTTACACCTTCACACTGAAGATTATGCTACAGTAGGAGCTAGCCTTGATATAACAGCTATAGCTTTGGTAAACATGTTACGGATCATTGCAGGACACTGTGGCTTGTTACATAAGTACTCTATTGTTAACCTCAACTCATGGAACAAGGTTCTGAAATAGGATGGTTCAGAAATTCAGTTAAAACATCACACATTATCTGACAAAAAAAACTGACACAGAATGAAATGTGAATGATTCAAATTTACAATAAATACACTGTCGAACCAGACTTTTTGAAAATCGTCGGACCCGTCGGACCTAGGGGGCAGAATTTCATAGGGTCCGGCATTTCCGTCGTCCTAGTTGGCCCGACTGTCCGCCTAATGTTTCAGTTTCATGTAGGATGAATGTTTACATCCCGACTGGAAACATGATCACAAAATAAATTCTGGAACGGTTGCGGTTTTATTATTTATTGATACAACATTATGTAATAAAGTTTGTCAGTGACTTGCGACAGGTCGGTGGTTTTCTCCGGTTTCCTCAGTCAATATAACTGTAATATTGTTGAAAGTGGCGGTATAAACACCATAAACCAACCAATCCATCAATATTTAATCCACAGCAATCCATCCGAGTTCTACAAGTGTTATGCACACAATACTGAGTAGTCCCTTACTTATAAATCCACTCCAAATAAAGGCCACCCCTGTTATCAGGCAAGATTTCAGATGCACTTAGACAGCAAAATTCTACTAAATTGTCACCCTCAAGAGAGACTAACCTCTTATAGAACCATTTTTTCATTGCAGATTGGGTGGCTTTTTAACAAGGGGACTACTAAACTTCAAATAATAATTTAATTTTGATATAAGTACAATGTGAGAAACCTTGTACTTATATAATACAAAAAGACTTAATTTGCTTGGAAATAAAATTAAGCAGAAAATTCTAATGAAATAGATGTTGATTGAATTGTGACAAGGGAGATAATCATTGATATTGAAGAAAAAAAAATGAGATAAGGGAGATAACCATTTTCTTTTTTAGGTTATTTCCCTGATATTGTCTTACAACCTTATCTTGATGAAAGTAAATATTCTAAAATCCAAATTAATTTATCAAAATATATTTAAGGATTATTTCATGTACCCTTCTTTACTAAATCTTCCACGCACCTGTGATTTTTTTTTTACATATCTGAACAACAACAGAACTGTAATTATTTACACCATTGTTGGATACCAATTTCAGTGGTTTTCATGAATATCACCAAACAATAAAATTCAGTACATTGTACACCCCTCCTCCAAGCAGTACAAATGTAGTATGGGAAATAATCATTAATTAATAAACTCATAAATTAAAATGTAAAACTTATTTAACAGTGACAGTGAAATGTTACAAAAGTCTCCCAAACATACAGGATTTTACAGTAGACCTCATCCCTGCTTTGATCCCATAAAATATAACTATAGGCACCCTAATTCAAAATCAAAATAATAAGGACCATACAGACTTATGATCTGTGAACAAATGTTGTGGGAACTTAAGAAGAAAGGTTTAGTTTATGATAATCAACATATTAAATATTTTACCCATGAAAATGTTTTATTGTTCAAGCAGCACTTTTTCAGCAAGTTTTTATCTGTTTGTGCATTTTACCCACTATGTTTTTGGGGGAAAAAGGGTGTGTGTGTTTTATAAATCAATAATTTCAATGCACAAAAATATACAGTTATCAGTAATAGAAAATATTCTATATCGATGCATACAATACACAGGCAACTATGGTAATCTTGACATAGACATACCTGCTGTAAGGATTTCTTCGTGATGAATATCTAAGTAACAGAAACCTGTAGTAGATAATTGGTAAAAACAGGGAACATTTACCACTGAAAAAAAAAACCATTTGTGTGAAACTATATATATACATTTTTTGTATAAATAGTAAAAACAGGGAACATTTACTACTGATAAAAAACATTTGTGTGAAACTATATATAAATAGTCAATAAATTTGTCTATAATAAATGCAAAATTTTTCAGAAGACATGAACAAATTTCATCAATGATTTGTAAATTTTCCTTTTGATCTTTACACCTGATAACATCTATTATCAAGTGACAACATCTATTATCAAGTGACAACATCTATTATCAAGTGATAACATCTATTATCAAGTGACAACATCTATTATCAAGTGACAACATCTATTATCAAGTGATAACATCTATTATCAAGTGACAACATCTATTATCAAGTGATAACATCTATTATCAAGTGACAACATCTATTATCAAGTGACAACATCTATTATCAAGTGATAACATCTATTATCAAGTGATAACATCTATTATCAAGTGACAACATCTATTATCAAGTGACAACATCTATTATCAAGTGACAACATCTATTATCAAGTGACAACATCTATTATCAAGTGATAAGCATCATATGAAAAATTATGTAACTGTTTTGTTTATTTGAAATTGTTTTTTATGAACTATATACAGTGGAATCCGACACCTGAGTTTTCCGACATCCTGTGACATCCGACATAAATTTATGGTCCCAAGGTTTTTGTTAACTAAAATAAAACCTAAATATTCCGACATCCTGTATAATCCGACACATTTCCCTTGGCCCTTGGTGTGTTGGATTAGACAGGGTAAACTGAATTGATAATTGTATATCTTATACTTGCTTGTAGCAGACAAGAACATTGAATTGAAACTGAAAAGTTCAGCACATACTAAACATGTCTCCAAAGCAGAATATATTAAACTGACAATAATCCTGGTCAGTCTTGAAGAATGACATGGTTTAGCTGGGTATATGAAACAGAGCTGGTAGACTTATAGAAAAGTAAAAAATATACAATTTTTTTATGATAAGAAATACAAAATGTTATTTAGATTAGTAGCAAGAAATAGGGATTAAAGATGATATACTGTATGCCAGTTTAAACAATATTTCAGTTATATCATGGAGGTCAGTTTAGTTAGTGGAGGAAACCAGAGCATCCACAGAAAAATCTAGACCTATCATATGTCACCAACAAATTTGATAACATAAAGATGTATCAAGTACACCTTGACTTGTGCTAGAATCACAACAGTAAGATCTAACTACTATTAGTATACGACAATGGCCACACAGTCAGTAATACTGAGATCACAAACAGTATACGACAATGGCCACACAGTCAGTAATACTGAGATCACATACAGTATACGACAATGGCCACACAGTCAGTAATACTGATATCACATACACGAAAGAACAATATACTCCATATATACTTAAAGTTTAATTTATGAGTAATCATAAAAAATAAACTCTTCACCAATGCCATGCAAATAAAGTGGATTATTTTCATATATTTTCATATCAATGCTGCATATAACTGAATGTACATGTAGCTCATCAAAAAAATGACAAAAACTTAAAAAGTCAAAAACAGAATAATAAAGTACCGGTAATTGAAATTTATACATGCACGTGTAAAATGCAAAATGTTAGAAATTTGTACATGAAGAGAAATATACCACAAAAAAACTTGTGTTTTTCATTGCTAAATAGTAAAATTTTACAAACATTAAAATAAATGCACATTACCATCAAACCAGAGGCTCACCTGAGCCAGTATCACTCATATGGTTACTCATTTACAGATTACATTCTGTATTAGGTTCAATTTAACAATGATTTTAAATTTTCCTTTTGACAATACACTTTATCTATTATCATGTGACAATCTCATTATCGTTGATTATCAGCATGACGTTATATTGACCTAACATTAACCTTGATAAGCCATTGTTGATCATGTTTTGACGTTATATTGACCTAACAATAACCTTGATAAGCCATTGTTGATCATGTTTTGACGTTATATTGACCTAACATTAACCTTGATAAGCCATTGCTGATCATGTTTTGACGTTATATTAACCTAACATTAACCTTGATAAGCATGCCATTGTTGATCATGTTTTGACGTTATATTGACCTAACATTAACCTTGATCAGCCATTGTTGATCATGTTTTGACGTTATATTGACCTAACATTAACCTTGATAAGCCATTGTTGATCAAGTTGACGTTATATTGACCTAACATTAACCTTGATCAGCCATTGTTGATCATGTTTTGATGTTATATTGACCTAACATTAACCTTGATAAGCCGTTGTTGATCATGTTTTGACGTTATATTGACCTAACATTAACCTTGATAAGCCATTGTTGATCATGTTTTGACGTTATATTGACCTAACAATAACCTTGATAAGCCATTGTTGATCATGTTTTGACGTTATATTGACCTAACATTAACCTTGATAAGCCATTGCTGATCATGTTTTGACGTTATATTAACCTAACATTAACCTTGATAAGCATGCCATTGTTGATCATGTTTTGACGTTATATTGACCTAACATTAACCTTGATAATCATGCCATTGTTGATCATGTTTTGACGTTATATTGACCTAACATTAACCTTGATAATCATGCCATTGTTGATCATGTTTTGCCGTTATCTTGACCTAACATTAACCTTGATAATCATGCCATTGTTGATCATGTTTTGACGTTATATTGACCTAACAATAACTTTGATAAGCCATTGTTGATCAAGTTTTGACGTTATATTGACCTAACATTAACCTTGATAAGCCATTGTTGATCATGTTTTGACGTTATATTGACCTAACATTAACCTTGATAAGCCATTGTTGATCATGTTTTGACGTTATATTGACCTAACAATAACCTTGATAAGCCATTGTTGATCATGTTTTGACGTTATATTGACCTAACATTAACCTTGATAAGCCATTGCTGATCATGTTTTGACGTTATATTGACCTAACATTAACCTTGATAAGCATGCCATTGTTGATCATGTTTTGCCGTTATATTGACCTAACATTAACCTTGATAATCATGCCATTGTTGATCATGTTTTGACGTTATATTGACCTAATATTAACCCTGATAAGCCATTGTTGATCATGTTTTGACGTTATATTGACCTAACATTAACCTTGATAAGCCATTGTTGATCATGTTTTGACGTTATATTGACCTAACATTAACCTTCATAAGCCATTGTTGATCATGTTTTGACCTAACATTAACCTTGATAAGCCATTGTTGATCATGTTTTGACGTTATATTGACCTAACATTAACCTTCATAAGCATGCCATTGTTGATCATGTTTTGACGTTATACTGACCTAACATTAACCTTGATAAGCATGCCATTGTTGATCAAGTTTTTACGTTATACATTGTATTGACCTAACATTAACTTTGATAAGCCATTGTTGATCATGTTTTGATGTTATATTGACCTAACAAGCCATTGTTGATCATGTTTTGACGTTATATTGACCTAACATTAACCTTGATAAGCATGCCATTGTTGATCATGTTTTGACGTTATATTGACCTAACATTAACCTTGATAAGCCATTGTTGATCATGTTTTGACGTTATATTGACCTAACATTAACCTTCATAAGCCATTGTTGATCATGTTTTGACGTTATATTGACCTAACATTAACCTTGATAAGCATGCCATTGTTGATCATGTTTTGACGTTATATTGACCTAACATTAATCTTGATAAGCATGTCATTGTTGATCATGTTTTGACGTTATATTGACCTAACATTAACCTTGATAAGCCATTGTTGATCATGTTTTGACGTTATATTGACCTAACATTAACCTTGATAAGCCATTGTTGATCATGTTTTGATGTTATATTGACCTAACATTAACCTTGATAAGCATGCCATTGTTGATCATGTTTTGACGTTATATTGACCTAACATTAACCTTGAAAAGCCATTGTTGATCATGTTTTGACGTTATATTGACCTAACATTAACCTTGATAATCATGCCATTGTTGATCATGTTTTGACGTTATATTGACCTAACATTAACCTTGATAATCATGCCATTGTTGATCATGTTTTGCCGTTATATTGACCTAACATTAACCTTGATAATCATGCCATTGTTGATCATGTTTTGACGTTATATTGACCTAATATTAACCCTGATAAGCCATTGTTGATCATGTTTTGACGTTATATTGACCTAACATTAACCTTGATAAGCCATTGTTGATCATGTTTTGACGTTATATTGACCTAACATTAACCTTCATAAGCCATTGTTGATCATGTTTTGATGTTATATTGACCTAACATTAACCTTGATAAGCCATTGTTGATCATGTTTTGACGTTATATTGACCTAACATTAACCTTGATAAGCATGCCATTGTTGATCATGTTTTGACCTAACATTAACCCTGATAAGCATGCCATTGTTGATCATGTTTTGACGTTATATTGACCTAACATTAACCTTGATAAGCCATTGTTGATCATGTTTTGACGTTATATTGACCTAACATTAACCCTGATAAGCCATTGTTGATCATGTTTTGACGTTATATTGACCTAACATTAACCTTGATAAGCCATTGTTGATCATGTTTTGATGTTATATTGACCTAACATTAACCTTGATAAGCCATTGTTGATCATGTTTTGACCTAACATTAACCTTGATAAGCCATTGTTGATCATGTTTAGCTGGAAGTGGACTTTTCTTTACACCTCACATCTCAGGATTCACTGTCGATGCACCATTGCTCTGAGAAATCTATTCTCACAAAAACAAATAAACAATTGAATATATTTCAGTGATTCGGCTATGCACCTATTTCTCAAATTGTCATGAAGAACTTTATGAAAATTAGTTCAATTATTAAAGAATGTCTTGAAGAAATTTTGATAAAACTGGCAATTGTCCTGAAGATATCAAAGTCCAGCTGAATCACTGCATTTATTATCATTTTCTATATTACACTTACGTAAAGGTCATTAGGAACACTGCAGGCATTATAAATATTTCTGTACAGGCTATAAACCTTAATACACTGACTTGCTGTGCTTGTAATTTACTGATCATGTTTCTGACAAACTGCATAGATGTTGGACCCATAATCTGTTAATATATAAGGTTTGTAACTAGTTTAATATACATGTATAAACAATTCAATTTTTATTTATGTTAAATCTGACATATTTATTTTTTGTTTTATATTCCATTTTTGTGATCTTATACACACTACTGTGTAATAAACAGACTTCCTGAAAGTGTATTTACAGTTCAACCTGTATTCAGAGGTCACCTTTGGGACAAAGAAAAAGTGATCTTTTAAGACAGGTGACCTCTTAAAAGAGGTTCAATTCATATGAAATTGACTACGACAGGACAACACAAAGGTGACCTTTAATACAGTTGACTGCTTAATAGAGGTGACCACACGGGCAGGTTTGATTGTATTTTGATTGTAAATGCTATAAATATTTGGTAAGTACAGACTGATTAAATCCATTTCAATGCAAAACAAAATTCAGTAGGTAGTTGAGAATATCATAATGTGAAGAAAAAAATCAAAATTAGAAATAATCCATCATAAAAAAATCAAGTTTTAAACTTTTTTAACAAAACACATTTAACATTTCCTTGTCTAATGTTTATCAACAATACATCAAACAATTGATCTGTGGTAAGCAGTATTTTGCTGTTTCAACGAAGATTTCTGCCGTGAATGCTTTATTGAATCTTCCTGCATTCTATAAACAGGAACTAGAATTTCCCCAGATTTTTTGGGGAGGAAAGGGGTGCATTTAATAGACACAAAATCATGGTAATATGAGAATGAGACTCAGGTGAAATTATATAGTATCAAAACATATACTCACATTAAGAATCTGTATTGTAAAGTTGCAAGCATGTAAAACAGCATACAAAAACACTGGTATCAATGACACTGATCACATGTTAAGGCTAAAAATATATCAAGAAAAAAAATGTTGCCATACACAATGCCCCTATACATCACACAACGTTTTTAGAAAAGGGAAGATCTGTGTGAAACAGAACAAATATGGAAAAACTGTGGGAAGACACGTGTAGCCCTGAGCAACAGTAGCCAGACCTGTGTGAAAGGGAACAAGTGTGGGAAGACCTTGTGAACCTGAACAACTGTGGGCGCACCTGTGCTTATCTGAACAACTGTGGGAAGACATGTGTGAACCTGAACAACAGTAGGCAGACCTGTGTGAACCTGAACAAACTGTGGGAAGACCTGTATGAACCTCACCAACTGTGGGAAGACATGTGTTAACCTGAACAACTGTGGGAAGAAATGTGATAACCTTAACAACTGTGGGAAGACCTTGTGAACCTGAACTGTGGGCACACCTGTGCTTATCTGAACAACTGTGGGAAGACATGTGTGAACCTGAACAACAGTAGGCAGACCTGTGTGAACCTGAACAAACTGTGGGAAGACCTGTATGAACCTGAACAACTGTGGGAAGACATGTGTTAACCTGAACAACTGTGGGAAGAAATGTGATAACCTTAACAACTGTGGGAAGACCTTGTGAACCTCAACAACTGTGGGAAGACATGTGTTAACCTGAACAACTGTGGGAAGAAATGTGATAACCTTAATAACTGTGGGAAGACTTGTGCGAAACTAAAAAACTGTGGGAAAACATGTGTTAACCTGAACAACTGTGGGCAGACCTGTATGAGCCTGAACAACTATGGGCACACCTGTGTGAACCTGAAAAACTGTGGGCACATTTTTGTGAACCTGAACAAATTGTGGGCACCCTGGGCTAACCTGATCAATTATGGGAAGACTTGTGTGAAAATAACTGTGATAGACATTTGTGAACCTGAAAAACTGTGGGAAGAAATGTGATAACCTGAACAGCTGTGAGAAGACCTGTGTGAACCTGAACAACTGTGGGCACACCGTTGTGAACCTGAACAACTATGGGAAGACTTGTGCAAAACTAAAAAACTGTGGACGACCTTTGTGAATCTGAACAACTATAATCAGAAAAACTTTTTAATTCATTAGCTTAAATAAATCAGTTTCCATCAGTATAATATTATCATATAGTCTAAGTACTGATATTTTTTTAAGAAAGGATACTTGTTAATGGATAACTGTTCATGAACATGATAGAAAACATCAAATAGTGACAACTGTCTTCTGCCAACAACAATGCCAGGAACTGTCGGTTCAGTTGGAAGTGTGGTAAACGTTGATGTAGCCGAAGGGCACTCGTAGCAGCATTACTGATTAATGCCCTCTGATAAAATCCATATGGTCCACCGCTGAAAAAAGACAATATAGGATTAGCATTATGGTGTTCAATGCCACTTTCAACAATATTTCAATTATATTGTGGCGGTAAGTTTTATTGGTGGAGAATATCTGAGTACCCGAAGAAACCCAGCAACCTGTCGTAAGTCAAATATAACCTTTGTTAGAATGCATAAGGGTCATAATGGTGGCGCCATTTTATTTTAATACATTACAAGAACTAATATTCTGTTTTATCACATATTTTGTTGCAATATGTTCGTTTTTGCATGTCCAATAATAGCTAAGTCAGTGTTGGTTACTTACCCTCAATGGGGCAAATATCCGTATTTGCCCTCAAATATCTGTATTTGCCCCCTAATTCAACTTCCGGTATCTGCTCAGTGGTATCAAAGATTACATGTCAATGTACAAGGAAAGATGATGCATAAAATCGTATTTCAATCAAATTAACACATTTCAACATATTGGAATAAAGTTTAAATAACTTGAAACGGAATAATTAGCTCAAATGTATACATCGTGTTGAATAGGAATTTCCATTCAAATGTCAACGTCTTGGGTACATTTTACAAATAGTTTCTAATGTTATTGTACCAATCGACATTGTTTGGTATATTTTTTAAACCAGACTCGAAGCAAAAATATCTGCAAGTTGAGCAAAGGCAACTCTCTTAACGAATTGGATTTATTTCCACAATTTGTCAGTTCAAAGATCTTTTTTACAATATAAAAGCCAATGCTTGATTTGATTTGATTTGTGGTGTTTAACGCCACTTTCAGCAATATTTCAGCTATATCATGGCGACCAGTTTTAGTGGTGGAAGAAGCTGGAGTACCCAGAGAGAACCACCGACCATGGGCAAGCAACTGGTAAACTTTATTACTTGCGGCTGCGAGTCGAGTGCACCCTTTTTGTAATTTACAAAGCCGGGCGCGAACCCACGCCGTATTGGTGATAGGCTTGTATGAGTTGTTAGGTAATCCAACTACCTAACTCATTGAGCCACCTGGGCCCTCATCAATGCTTGGAAAAGGTCAATGTAAAATGTGATAAAAAGATTAGGACATGAAATTTTCCATATCGTCCCTGGTATCAACTTTCGATCCATATCAGCCCTCCAGCTTCGCTGTCAGGCTTGATATGGGAGTCTTGGGATAATACCAGGGCCGATATGGAAAATGTCATGTAATAATCTCTTATTATTGGATGGGATGAGGAGGGGCAAATTGTTCTAGTGGTCCAACGTGAGCATTTATCTTTACTTATTACTATCTAATATTTTCCTTATAACAATAAGGCTTATGCTGGTGCTCAGCTAGGAACCAGCTCCGTCTGTCTGTGCATTTTGACGATTTTAATTTTGTCGTTGAAGAAACGGTGGTTTTTGTTCGTAAAAATAATAGGCATTTATTTACATGGTCTGATGAATTGATAGTCAAGCCTGATTGGACAAAATATTGATACTCAAGCTTGATTGGACAAAATATTGATACTCAAGCTTGATTGGACAAATTTCATGCAATTTTAATAGTTTTAGAATGGAGGAAAGTACAGTACCTTTCAATTTTGACAATTTGCACTTCCTGCTGTTGCAGAATTATTGGATATTGTCTTTTGAAGTCTTGCTTTGTTGTATGTGTTCTTTTATATGTTTGTTTGTAACTTGAGATGAAGATGCTGTTAACTTTGTTCTAGATCAACATGATGCTGTTAACTTTGTTCTAGATCAACATGATGCTGTTAACTTTGTTCTAGATCAACATGATGCTGTTAACTGTGTTCTAGATCAACATGATACTGTTAACTTTGTTCTAGATCAACATGGTGCTGTTAACATGGTTCTAGATCAACATGATGCTGTTAACTTTGTTCTAGATCAACATGATGCTGTTAACTGTGTTCTAGATCAACATGATGCTGTTCACTTTGTTCTAGATCAACATGATGCTGTTAACATTGTTCTAGATCAACATGATGCTGTTAACTTTGTTCTAGATCAACATGATGTTGTTAACTTTGTTCTAGATCAACATGATGCTGTTAATTTTGTTCTAGATCAACATGATGCTGTTAACTTTGTTCTAGATCAACATGATACTGTTAACTTTGTTCTAGATCAACATGATACTGTTAACTTTGTTCTAGATCAACATGATGCTGTTAACTTTGTTCTAGATCAACATGATGCTGTTAACTTTGTTCTAGATCAACATGATGCTGTTAACTTTGTTCTAGATCAACATGATGCTGTTAACTTTGTTCTAGATCAACATGATGCTGTTAACTTTGTTCTAGATCAACATGATGCTGTTAACTTTGTTCTAGATCAACATGATGCTGTTAACTTTGTTCTAGATCAACATGATACTGTTAACTTTGTTCTAGATCAACATGGTGCTGTTAACATTGTTCTAGATCAACATGATGCTGTTAACTTTGTTCTAGATCAACATGATGCTGTTAACTGTGTTCTAGATCAACATGATGCTGTTAACTTTGTTCTAGATCAACATGATGCTGTTAACATTGTTCTAGATCAACATGATGTTGTTAACTTTGTTCTAGATCAACATGATGTTGTTAACTTTGTTCTAGATCAACATGATGCTGTTAACTTTGTTCTAGATCAACATGATGCTGTTAACTGTGTTCTAGATCAACATGATGCTGTTAACTTTGTTCTAGATCAACATGATGCTGTTAACATTGTTCTAGATCAACATGATGTTGTTAACTTTGTTCTAGATCAACATGATGTTGTTAACTTTGTTCTAGATCAACATGATGCTGTTAACTTTGTTCTAGATCAACATGATGCTGTTAACTTTGTTCTAGATCAACATGATGTTGTTAACTTTGTTCTAGATCAACATGATGCTGTTAACTTTGTTCTAGATCAACATGATGCTGTTAACTTTGTTCTAGATCAACAAGATACTGTTAACTTTGTTCTAGATCAACATGATACTGTTAACTGTGTTCTAGATCAACATGATGCTGTTAACTTTGTTCTAGATCAACATGATGCTGTTAACTTTGTTCTAGATCAACATGATGCTGTTAACTTTGTTCTAGATCAACATGATGCTGTTAACTCTGTTCTAGATCAACATGATGCTGTTAACATTGTTCTAGATCACCATGATGCTGTTAACTTTGTTCTAGATCAACATGATGCTGTTCACTTTGTTCTAGATCAACATGATGCTGTTAACTTTGTTCTAGATCAACATGATGCTGTTAACTTTGTTCTAGATCAACAAGATACTGTTAACTTTGTTCTAGATCAACATGATACTGTTAACTTTGTTCTAGATCAACATGATGCTGTTAACTTTGTTCTAGATCAACATGATGCTGTTAACTTTGTTCTAGATCAACATGATGCTGTTAACTTTGTTCTAGATCAACATGATGCTGTTAACTCTGTTCTAGATCAACATGATGCTGTTAACATTGTTCTAGATCAACATGATGCTGTTAACTTTGTTCTAGATCAACATGATGCTCTTCACTTTGTTCTAGATCAACATGATGCTGTTAACTTTGTTCTAGATCAACATGATGCTGTTAACTTTGTTCTAGATCAACATGCTTAGTTGGATTTTTATAGTACTAGTTCACTGAATCAATAGTCTGTGGGTTGTCATGTCACTCCACTTAAACACATTCTCCCTATTCCAAGACAAACAGTCTTTGTTCTTGCTCCTTAATGCTGTGTGCGGAGAAGCAGCAAATATCAGTTTTATAATCTTTGGTTTGACCTAACTGGGACTCAAACCTAAGATCTACCACTCCTGATGCAACCTAACCCTTGCACCACCAATGTGGTCTGGTTCCATAAGTACATAATGGACTACTACCAGTACTTAACTATCAACATCTTACCCAGCAATAGGAAAGAAGAAGAGGAAAGTACAGACAACAGTAAAGATTCTAGTAATCCATAGACCTGATTCCACTTTCTTTGACAGCATAAATGTCTGAAAAAATAAAAATGATTTAAGTCAACATATAACAATAATTTAAAATTAATCTCAAACAGCAAATACTAATCAAAAGATACTAAATTTACAAGGCATCTCATCTAAAGGTCTAACCAAATTTACAAGGCCTCTCATGTAAAGGTCTAACCAAATTTACAAGGCCTCTCATGTAAAGGTCTAACTAAATTTACAAGGCCTCTCATGTGAAGGTCTAACTAAATTTACAAGGCCTCTCATGTAAAGGTCTAACCAAATTTACAAGGCCTCTCATGTAAAGGTCTAACCAAATTTAAAAGGCCTCTCGTGTAAAGGTCTAACTAAATTTACAAGGCCTCTCATGTAAAGGTCTAACTAAATTTACAAGGTCTCTCATTTAAAGGTCTAACTAAATTTACAAGGCCTCTCATGTAAAGGTCTAACCAAATTTACAAGGCCTCTCATGTAAAGGTCTAACCAAATTTACAAGGCCTCTCATGTAAAGGTCTAACCAAATTTACAAGGCCTCTCATGTAAAAGGTCTAACCAAATTTACAAGGCCTCTCATGTAAAGGTCTAACCAAATTGCCTCTCATGTAAAGGTCTAACTAAATTGCCTCTCATGTAAAGGTCTAACTAAATTTACAAGGTCTCTCATTTAAAGGTCTAACTAAATTTACAAGGCCTTTCATGTAAAGGTCTAACCAAATTTACAAGGCCTCTCATGTAAAGGTCTAACCAAATTTACAAGGCCTCTCATGTAAAGGTCTAACCAAATTTACAAGGCCTCTCATGTAAAGGTCTAACTAAATTTACAAGGCCTCTCATGTAAAGGTCTAACTAAATTTACAAGGCCTCTCATGTAAAGGTCTAACCAAATTTACAAGGCCTCTCATTTAAAGGTCTAACTAAATTTACAAGGCCTCTCGTGTAAAGGTCTAACTAAATTTACATTTACAAGGCCTCTCATGTAAAGGTCTAACTAAATTTACAAGGCCTCTCATTTAAAGGTCTAACTAAATTTACAAGGCCTCTCATGTAAAGGTCTAACCAAATTTACAAGGCCTCTCGTGTAAAGGTCTAACTAAATTTACAAGGCCTCTCATGTAAAGGTCTAACCAAATTTACAAGGCCTCTCATGTAAAGGTCTAACTAAATTTACAAGGCCTCTCATGTAAAGGTCTAACCAAATTTACAAGGCCTCTCATTTAAAGGTCTAACTAAATTTACAAGGCTTCTCATTTAAAGGTCTAACCAAATTTACAAGGCCTCTCGTGTAAAGGTCTAACCAAATTTACAAGGCCTCTCATGTAAAGGTCTAACTAAATTTACAAGGTCTCTCATGTAAAGGTCTAACTAAATTTACAAGGCCTCTCATGTAAAGGTCTAACCAAATTTACAAGGCCTCTCATTTAAAGGTCTAACTAAATTTACAAGGCCTCTCGTGTAAAGGTCTAACTAAATTTACATTTACAAGGCCTCTCATGTAAAGGTCTAACTAAATTTACAAGGCCTCTCATTTAAAGGTCTAACTAAATTTACAAGGCCTCTCATGTAAAGGTCTAACCAAATTTACAAGGCCTCTCGTGTAAAGGTCTAACTAAATTTACAAGGCCTCTCATGTAAAGGTCTAACCAAATTTACAAGGCCTCTCATGTAAAGGTCTAACTAAATTTACAAGGCCTCTCATGTAAAGGTCTAACCAAATTTACAAGGCCTCTCATTTAAAGGTCTAACTAAATTTACAAGGCTTCTCATTTAAAGGTCTAACCAAATTTACAAGGCCTCTCGTGTAAAGGTCTAACCAAATTTACAAGGCCTCTCATGTAAAGGTCTAACTAAATTTACAAGGTCTCTCATGTAAAGGTCTAACTAAATTTACAAGGCCTCTCATGTAAAGGTCTAACTAAATTTACAAGGCCTCTCATGTAAAGGTCTAACCAAATTTACAAGGCCTCTCATGTAAAGGTCTAACTAAATTTACAAGGCCTCTCATGTAAAGGGCTAACTAAATTTACAGGGCCTCTCATCTAAAGGTCTAACTAAATTTACAAGGCCTCTCATGTAAAGGTCTAACCAAATTTACAAGGCCTCTCGTGTAAAGGTCTAACCAAATTTACAAGGCCTCTCATGTAAAGGTCTAACTAAATTTACAAGGTCTCTCATGTAAAGGTCTAACTAAATTTACAAGGCCTCTCATGTAAAGGTCTAACCAAATTTACAAGGCCTCTCATGTAAAGGTCTAACTAAAATTACATGGCCTCTCATGTAAAGGTCTAACTAAATTTACAAGGCCTCTCATGTAAAGGTCTAACTAAATTTACAAGGCCTCGCATGTAAAGGTCTAACTAAATTTACAAGGCCCCTCATGTAAAGGTCTAACTAAATTTACAAGGCCTTTCATGTAAAGGTCTAACTAAATTTACAAGGCCTCTCATGTAAAGGTCTAACCAAATTTACAAGGCCCCTCATGTAAAGGTCTAACTAAATTTACAAGGCCTCTGATGTAAAGGTCTAACCAAATTTACAAGGCCTCTGATGTAAAGGTCTAACTAAATTTACAAGGCCTCTCATGTAAAGGTCTAACCAAATTTACAAGGCCTCTCATGTAAAGGTCTAACTAAATTTACAAGGCCTCACATGTAAAGGTCTAACCAAATTTACAAGGCCTCTCATGTAAAGGTCTAACTAAATTTACAAGGCCTCTCATGTAAAGGTCTAACCAAATTTACAAGGCCTCTCATGTAAAGGTCTAACCAAATTTACAAGGCCTATCATTTAAAGGTCTAACTAAATTTACAAGGCCTCTCATGTAAAGGTCTAACTAAATTTACAAGGCCTCTCATGTAAAGGTCTAACCAAATTTACAAGGCCTCTCATGTAAAGGTCTAACCAAATTTACAAGGCCTCTCATGTAAAGGTCTAACTAAATTTACAAGGCCTCTCATGTAAAGGTCTAACCAAATTTACAAGGCCTCTCATGTAAAGGTCTAACTAAATTGCCTCTCATGTAAAGGTCTAACTAAATTGCCTCTCATGTAAAGGTCTAACTAAATTTACAAGGCCTCTCATGTAAAGGTCTAACTAAATTTACAAGGCCTATCATGTAAAGGTCTAACCAAATTTACAAGGCCTCTCATTTAAAGGTCTAACTAAATTTACAAGGCCTCTCATGTAAAGGTCTAACCAAATTTACAAGGCCTCTCATGTAAAGGTCTAACTAAATTTACAAGGCCTCACATGTAAAGGTCTAACTAAATTTACAAGGCCTTTCATGTAAAGGTCTAACCAAATTTACAAGGCCTCTCATGTAAAGGTCTAACCAAATTTACAAGGCCTCTCATGTAAAGGTCTAACCAAATTTACAAGGCCTCTCATGTAAAGGTCTAACTAAATTTACAAGGCCTCTCATTTAAAGGTCTAACTAAATTGCCTCTCATGTAAAGGTCTAACTAAATTTACAAGGCCTCTCATGTAAAGGTCTAACTAAATTTACAAGGCCTCTCATGTAAAGGTCTAACCAAATTTACAAGGCCTCTCATGTAAAGGTCTAACTAAATTTACAAGGCCTCTCATGTAAAGGTCTAACCAAATTTACAAGGCCTCTCATGTAAAGGTCTAACTAAATTGCCTCTCATGTAAAGGTCTAACTAAATTTACAAGGCCTCTCGTGTAAAGGTCTAACTAAATTTACATTTACAAGGCCTCTCATGTAAAGGTCTAACTAAATTTACAAGGCCTCTCATTTAAAGGTCTAACTAAATTTACAAGGCCTCTCATGTAAAGGTCTAACCAAATTTACAAGGCCTCTCGTGTAAAGGTCTAACTAAATTTACAAGGCCTCTCATGTAAAGGTCTAACCAAATTTACAAGGCCTCTCATGTAAAGGTCTAACTAAATTTACAAGGCCTCTTATGTAAAGGTCTAACCAAATTTACAAGGCCTCTCATTTAAAGGTCTAACTAAATTTACAAGGCTTCTCATTTAAAGGTCTAACCAAATTTACAAGGCCTCTCGTGTAAAGGTCTAACCAAATTTACAAGGCCTCTCATGTAAAGGTCTAACTAAATTTACAAGGTCTCTCATGTAAAGGTCTAACTAAATTTACAAGGCCTCTCATGTAAAGGTCTAACTAAATTTACAAGGCCTCTCATGTAAAGGTCTAACCAAATTTACAAGGCCTCTCATGTAAAGGTCTAACTAAATTTACAAGGCCTCTCATGTAAAGGTCTAACTAAATTTACAGGGCCTCTCATTTAAAGGTCTAACTAAATTTACAAGGCCTCTCATGTAAAGGTCTAACCAAATTTACAAGGCCTCTCGTGTAAAGGTCTAACCAAATTTACAAGGCCTCTCATGTAAAGGTCTAACTAAATTTACAAGGTCTCTCATGTAAAGGTCTAACTAAATTTACAAGGCCTCTCATGTAAAGGTCTAACCAAATTTACAAGGCCTCTCATGTAAAGGTCTAACTAAAATTACATGGCCTCTAATGTAAAGGTCTAACTAAATTTACAAGGCCTCTCATGTAAAGGTCTAACTAAATTTACAAGGCCTCGCATGTAAAGGTCTAACTAAATTTACAAGGCCCCTCATGTAAAGGTCTAACTAAATTTACAAGGCCTTTCATGTAAAGGTCTAACTAAATTTACAAGGCCTCTCATGTAAAGGTCTAACCAAATTTACAAGGCCTCTCATTTAAAGGTCTAACTAAATTTACAAGGCCTCTGATGTAAAGGTCTAACCAAATTTACAAGGCCTCTGATGTAAAGGTCTAACCAAATTTACAAGGCCTCTCATGTAAAGGTCTAACCAAATTTACAAGGCCTCTCATGTAAAGGTCTAACTAAATTTACAAGGCCTCACATGTAAAGGTCTAACCAAATTTACAAGGCCTCTCATGTAAAGGTCTAACTAAATTTACAAGGCCTCTCATGTAAAGGTCTAACCAAATTTACAAGGCCTCTCATGTAAAGGTCTAACCAAATTTACAAGGCCTATCATTTAAAGGTCTAACTAAATTTACAAGGCCTCTCATGTAAAGGTCTAACTAAATTTACAAGGCCTCTCATGTAAAGGTCTAACCAAATTTACAAGGCCTCTCATGTAAAGGTCTAACCAAATTTACAATGCCTCTCATGTAAAGGTCTAACTAAATTTACAAGGCCTCTCATGTAAAGGTCTAACCAAATTTACAAGGCCTCTCATGTAAAGGTCTAACTAAATTGCCTCTCATGTAAAGGTCTAACTAAATTTACAAGGCCTCTCATGTAAAGGTCTAACTAAATTTACAAGGCCTATCATGTAAAGGTCTAACCAAATTTACAAGGCCTCTCATTTAAAGGTCTAACTAAATTTACAAGGCCTCTCATGTAAAGGTCTAACCAAATTTACAAGGCCTCTCATGTAAAGGTCTAACTAAATTTACAAGGCCTCACATGTAAAGGTCTAACTAAATTTACAAGGCCTTTCATGTAAAGGTCTAACCAAATTTACAAGGCCTCTCATGTAAAGGTCTAACCAAATTTACAAGGCCTTTCATGTAAAGGTCTAACCAAATTTACAAGGCCTCTCATGTAAAGGTCTAACTAAATTTACAAGGCCTCGCATGTAAAGGTCTAACCAAATTTACAAGGCCTCTCATGTAAAGGTCTAACTAAATTTATAAGGCCTCTCATGTAAAGGTCTAACTAAATTTACAAAGCCTCTCATGTAAAGGTCTAACCAAATTTACAAGGCCTCTCATGTAAAGGTCTAACTAAATTTACAAGGCCTCTCATGTAAAGGTCTAACTAAATTTACAAGGCCTCTCATGTAAAGGTCTAACTAAATTTACAAGTCCTCTCATGTAAAGGTCTAACTAAATTTACAAGGCCTCTCATGTAAAGGTCTAACTAAATTTACAAGGCCTCTCATGTAAAGGTTTAACTAAATTTACAAAGCCTCTCATGTAAAGGTCTAACTAAATTTACAAGGCCTCTCGTGTAAAGGTCTAACTAAATTTACAAGGCCTCTCATGTAAAGGTCTAACTAAATTTACAAGGCCTCTCGTGTAAAGGTCTAACCAAATTATTTCACTTTTAGCACCTTATGTTCCCCTCATTGTGGATCAACTTCATTTGTACAATCCTGAATCTCCTCTCTCAAGTACCTTGTACATGTATCATCAATGTCAATTAAGCTTGGTTTATTTTAATAGAGCAGTTGTATAGTAGAACAAACTGTAAAACAGTTAACAGCAACGGATGAGATGTAAAATGATAGAGAAAGCTCACATACGTATATTCATACATTTATCATACAGAACAACCTTTGGTTAAAAAGGCAATTACAAAAAAATTATTGTTTCATGTATACAATGTAAACTGTCAGAGAAAGGTCTTGCAACATTACAAGGCAAAAAAATAAATCAAGAGATAAAATGGTTCTTGTGCATATGTACATTCCACAATTGTCTTTTAGAAGTACAGTGGAACCTGTCTAATCCGACACACCAAGGGACCAGGGAAATGCATCGGATTGGGCAGGATGTCCGAATACTCAGGTTTTATCTTAGTGAACATAAATTTTTGTCAGATGTCACAGGATGACGGAAAACTCAGGTGTCAGATTGCACAAGTTCCACTGTATATCAGTCATACACAATGTATTTTGCTACATACCAAAACAGAGCCGCCAGCTGCAGGTTGTTGTCCACCTGTAGATTCAGTATTACCACTTCCAGTAGACTCTGTGTTACCACCTGTATTATCACTACTGTCAGCCATATTCTATGTAATTTATGAAGAAAGTCAAATCACTTATGTATATAACAAAATCAATACAATTTAAACTTTTGTATATTGTAAACCAACAACAATGTCAGGACAGGTAAAGTAGGCAGTGATTTTGTACTTAAGCAAATGTAAGGAAAGCAAGTTAAAAAAATATTAATTTATAACTTTATGTTTTCTGCGGCAGAAAAAAACCCTCATACAAGCGTAAATTTCTGTGTCAGACTCAGAGTTGGAACATAACAAAACTTATGTTAATGTGACAGACATTTCAATGCACGTTAGTTGGAAGTGTGAGTTTAAGGACATTTATTAAAAAAATTAATGAAAATGCTAACATTTTTTTTCGATTTATTTGACAAAACCTATATTTTAGTTGACAAGTCTCATTACCCTGAAATGCAACAATTACAGTCATTACATGTAATTCTGCGGACTACTATGAATAACATAGATATGCAGGCCTCTACATTAACATTTTTTTTAACTTGTCCCTTTGGACAACTAACTAAAAAAAGTACTTGTCCGACTCAATATTTTAGTTGTTCAAATTTTTTTAATTTTTTTTTATAAAAACCAGAGAATAATATTAATTAGTCAATGACTTTGGGATTTGGAACTTACAAGCCATTCGGGCCAGTACTTATGAGAACTTTACATATTCACTGGCCCGAAAGTAAATTGACCAAATCTGACATAAATTGAAAGAAAGTAATGAAAAGCATCATGATATCACAAGTTTATTCTGTTGAATAAAATAAATGAGTCTCTCTGTTTGGAGCTCCTCCAGTTCGTTCTCCTCATCCTCATCACTCCACTCCCCTTCATCTTCACTCAGCCACTTGTCATATACTGGTACATGTAAAATCATTAAATTCAAGCCTTGGTCGTATTTGAGGGAAACATCAAAACGCCCCACTTTTTTTCAGAATAAAAATTATTTTATCAAAACGGTCCCAAAAAAAAATTCTACTGAAAGACAAAGGATGTGTGATGTCTTGTAAATCAAGATTTGTCTAGTAAATTTATATACTGTCTTGTTTAACTATCTTATTGCAACAGATACAACATTCACTTTCCATGTTAAATGGATAATGTTATCATGCCAGAATCATGTTGTAAATATACTTTCCAGTAAGGCTTGACCAAGCCATTGTCATCAAAGCTTAAACTTCTCAAAATTCTTTTGTTGCTATGTACTTTCCTTTTTCACAATCCCTTGGCTTGTGTGTGTTTTTACTTTTTGACCAGTAATCAAACTCATCAAAGACCATTGGCATGGATAAAGGCATATAATTGTAATAATTAATGAAACATATAAATTTAATTAAATGCAATCATCATTAATTAAATTCATAATTTTAATAAATATGTACATTTAGATTAATAAAAATATAATTAGACAAAACAAAATATATATATTGTTACTTTCACGACTTAAGTGCAAAAAAATATTCGAACAAAAACAAATCGCGGGAAGACATTTAGAAACATTTGATTCACAAAAATTAAATATATATACAAATGTATGGGTGTGTTTTGATAATGATGTATTTGGGGAACAAGTGGGGCTGGCATTTGAACATGTATTCATTCGAATTTGAGCCATGTCCGGGTCCTTTTTCCAGATTTCTAGTAATTTTCTATCCCTGATTTCCTCGTACCCCCTTTTTAAAATGTTTTTTCACACACTTTCATTTCTGTGAATTACCGGGATCAGGGGTTTCAAAGTGGGCCGGTACCCGGTACTTTTACCCGTCTGAGATCGTGTATAGTACCGGCAGAAATTACTGAACCCCCCAAAATTAGCGGTGGTCAAAACCACAAGTACGATAGGCTTGTGGAATATTTTTCATAAAAAATTAATGATCACATCAATTGCTGAATTTCAGCATTCAAATCGAACAACTGCGTCACGACCAAGTTGATGGGATATTCCCTGTTTAAAAATAACTTTACCTTAGAATCGTAAATAGCAGTTTGCGCATGCGGTAAATAGATATGTTTTCGCCCCAATATCTTTTCATCCTTGTGTAAAACTCGGACCGGAACAAAGCTGACATCATTTCAAAATAAAAAATGACCGATTACAAATTATGTTCAAACACAATTTAGTGTAATCTTCAGTAATATAAGTATGATCATTATGTAATATGAATATATAACTACACAATATTTTGTGCGATTTTTTTTATCCATTTAAACCCAGGGTCGAATCATTCTGGGGCGTACTGTCTTGTTGCTTAACTCCGTCCATATTGTTTAACTTCCGGTATAAAAAAATAAAAACCTATAGATGGCTAATTTATTTACATATTTTGACGGGGCCCTACCGCGGTTGTTCACAGAAATGAAAGTGTGCTGAAAAACATTTTTAAAAGGGGGTACGAGGAGATAAGGGATAGAAAATTACTAGAAATCTTGAAAAAGGACCGGACATGGCTCAAATACGAATTACATTGTAATGTCAAAACACCGGCCCCCCTTTTTTTCCAAAAATAATTTAACTTTTATGATTCAAATGTTCATAAACGTCTTCCCACGAATCGTTTTTGCTCGAACATTTTTTTGCACATAAGTCGTGAAAGTAACAATATATATTGTTTTTGTTTAATTATATTTGTATTGATTTATTAAAATTATAAATTTTATTAAAGATTGATGATCGCAAATTAAATTTATATGTTTCATTAATTATGACACTTATATGTCTTGATCCGTGCCAATGGTCTTTGATGAGTTTAATTACTGGTAATAAACTAAAAAAAACACACAAAGCCAACAAAAGAATTTTGAGAAGTTTAAGCTTTGATAACAATGGCTTGGTCAAACCTAGCTGTGGAACCATAGCTCTTTATGGTCCTTTTGGGTTTTTTAAGATATGGTGGACTATCTATGAATAATCTTGGCTGAAGTCTGTAAACTGAAATATTCAATAAAGAAATTGGGGGGAAAAATCCAGGCATTATGCATGGTCTTCACTCTTGGTGAAATCTGAATTCTAAAGTTAATGGGATTTTTCTTTCAAAAACACTTAATGTTTTGCAGTCTCTGAAGTACATTTTTGGTTAACAAAATGCTAGATTTCAGGAGCTTCCGCCCCCTGAACCCCTTACGGCCCTCAGCCTAATTTTTTAGGTACCTCCTAAAATATAAGAAGTACCTCCTATTATAAAAAACTTTGAAACCCCTGCCGGGTAGGGCCCTGTCAAAATATTAAAATAAATTAGCCATAGCCTATATAGGTTTTTATTTTTTTATACTGGAAGTTTAACAATATGGACGGATTTAAGCAACTAGACAGTACGCCCCAAAATGATTCAATCTTGGGTTTTAAATGGATAAAAAAATCGCACAAAATATTGTGTAGTAATATATTCATAATACATAATGATCATACTTATATTACTGAAGATTACACTAGTTTGTGTTTGAACATAATTTGTAATCAGTATTTTTTTTTAAAATGAAGTCAGCTTTGTTCCGGTCCGAGTTTTACACAAGGATTAAAAGATTTCGGGACAAAAACATATCTATTCACTGCATGCGCAAACCTCTATTTACAATTCTGGGGTAAACTTATTTTTAAAACAGGGAATATCCCGTCAACTTGGTCGTTTTAATTAGCGACTGTACGTACTTCAATGGAAACACATTAAAATAATCATTTACAGTTTAAATCTGTAAAAATGACAAGGTAGGACAGTCATTTTTTCACTTGTCCCGTCGGACAACCGTGATACAAGATCTACTTGTCTGACGTCAGTTTTCACTGGTACAGGACAATCAGACAAACGTTAATGTCGAGGCTTGATATGTGCCAAATTGGATGGTGAATAGAATTACCCTCCAGCATTGTATATGTTTTGTATTCTTAAAAACTCTTTTTATTTTGTTATAACATTCAAATTTATCTATTGTCAATAATTGGAAAAATTATTCTACACCTTAATAAACTGACATCAAGAAACGGGCTTTAGCTAAAAACGTCATGAAATTGATCACATGATACTTAAATAAAAAAAAAAAGTGTATAATATGACCTAAATTTTGGATTTATGGATCTTTAGCTACTTAAAACAGTAAGAGAATTAGAGATTATCATTATTTTTGAAGATTTCAACTAGAAAATATGTCTACATATGATATCTCACCTGTACTTTATCTGACAATCCGTGCATGACAAAATATACATCGGAATGCAACAGGGGTCAAATTTTTAATTAAATACCTTTGATAGGGCTAGTGACGAGATCAGGCTTGAGATTCAGAGCAGAAAATGTTTTGGAAGTTTAATCTCAACGAGATTACCAAAGTCCAAACTCCTTAAGGTGGATTTGGCTAAGAAAAAATTCTGTGATTAACCACTTTGCCTTTGGTTGGCTAAAGACAGTTTTCGCCTACTGCTAGCACATAATTCATTGACACACTACATAGATAGCCATAGGCATACTTGACCCCCACATTCTGGATCTCAGCTTAAATTTAGCTAAAAGTAAAAGTATCATATATCTGGATAACTTTTGCTCAGTGACTGAGTTAACTTCCAGCATAATACAGATACAGATCATCGACATCGTGAACATAGGCTGACAGGAATCAGGACAACTCGCCCCCCTAGTAAAAAAATATTTCCAACTCGTCCCCCTGTGGTAGACTGACTTGAAAAATATCTAATTCCCCATAGGTTGTCGGAAAGGTATTTCTAACTTTTCTAACTTTTCCTGTTTTTAGATTATCAACCGGTAGATCAAAGCCAATTTGATTGTTACCAGATACAGAATTAAAGACAATTAATACAATGTAATTATCACAAATAAGATTGTTGTTGCATGTGAATTACAAAATTTGTCAGTATTGTTTTCCCATTTATTTTAATTAGTCTTTGACGAACAATTAATCATCACCGAAAAAGTACCATCAAACATTGTGTTTTTATAATTTTAACAATATATATCCAAGCTGTTATTACAAGCAACAAGAGGTAATGTTTGTTCAAGAAAAAGAGAGATTGGTATGGTTTGTTTTTGATTTCAAAACAACGAAATTGAGAAATTTGTATGGCTTCGTATGAAAATAATAAATAGAAAATTCGCAGTTGGTATGTATTCAGAATGTTGTGTGTGAGTCTCCTGTTCGTGCTAGGCAAGAGGCTCTCCAGTGTGATTTATATTTTTAGTTATAAACTTTTTTAAATCATTCTTTTTATCTAACGATACCATGTTGATTCAATAGTTAAAATAGACAAAGTCTTACAGTTTTAATATATAAAAAGTTCAATTTACAAATATACTGTATCTGATTGGGTGAATTTATTTTACTTCTAGTGATTTTATTGTACGAAAGCATGTTAGACAAAGAGATATTTTATAACCCTAATTTATATAAATGATCTGAATATGTGATAAAGTGAACATTTTTTAGCATCGTGTTATGGGTTTTCGTACTATTATCGATTTTCCAATTTAGCGATTAACAGTGTTAACCCTTCATTCGTATGACGATTGGAATTTTCAAAGAATTTTCAAAGAATGGCTAGTTAAATATTTCTTTGTACATAAGATTGTTTTTAAAGCCATTCTTGTATTTTAATATACTCTCGATTATCTGGCAACTTTTGCTGTCAGTAAAATGGCGTCATCTGTTTTCGTATGAAGTAAAAACAGGGCCGATATACGGGATGGAAACGAATATAAAATCCGGAAATGGCTGGTTTTAAAATTTCATGGTTCTGGCCATCTACCAAATCATACTACATCTAAATAAAATAACAGAATGTTTGAAAATGACCACTTTCAAAATTGTGTTTACTTTTGATGTTTTTTTTAGTGCTGAAACCACAATGCACTGCAAAGTGACATGTATTTCATATAAGAAATAGGCACATTTCAGTCAGCTCTTTTGTTTACAAGTATGATCAGTGACTCCATGACAGTTACATGACAGGAAGAGCCGGTGTCTGAGAGGCAGACGACATAGTTCAATTTTATATAGCCCTTCTGGATTTTTTTCCAGCTACTTTATAAATGAAGTAAATTTTTAGCATTACAAAAAGTATGGTTCAGTAGGTAGGTTCACTGTTTTTGGTACTTACAGCACGCACAGCGCGATTTAACAAGAAATCACTCGGGTCCGACGTCGGTGAAATCAAGAAAATGTTGGAGAAATTAAAAAAAAAGTCGAGGTTGACACCGCGAAATGTCTGAGAAAAATCGAACACGGTGATTTACTATAAAACACCGACATTGACGATTAAACGCCGCGAAATAAAGAAATGGGATATTAACCTTTATTTGTACATTTGTATGTTCTTGAGACTGTCATTTTTGATAATATGAATGATTCATAGCAAATACTTATTTTCTTTTTCAGGTGTGCAAGCTATGTGATCATTTTTCGTTCTTTAATTCTGATATTTGCTTTTGTTTTAATCTATTATGTTAAGAAAACAATGCCGGTACAAACGTTTAGTATTATGTGATCATTACCATTTATAAGCTTGTGTTGTATTATTTTGTTAATTAAATTAAAATAAACTTGATCTTTTGAATGCAAGCTTGGTATCCCGAGTTAATTTGCTTTCGGGTGTTCAATTAATGTCGACTTGGCACGTGACTTAAGTTCACCTGTTACAAAAGTTTCTAGATCCCCAAAAGCACGCTTTGATCGATAGCATGTGGAAACCTTTCTAGATTCTCGTTCACTTGAAAAATATGTGTACAAATCAGAAATGGAACTTTTATTAAAGGTAAAATAACACGTGGCTTGCAAGGGGATTAACGACATACAAATACGAAAAAGCACGTTTGCTTTAGATAAAAAATTACATCGATTTTTTTTCCCAATCATTCTCGGTGTGTTTTTAAATCAATCCCGCAGCCTCAGGTAACTGTGTATTTGACCTTTTAGTGACCGAGTTCAATGTGTGCACTACATAAAAATAGACACATCCGTACATTGATAAAACACAGGTGATTAAAAAAAATAACACCGATATAAACCAATCGAAATGTTGGGATTAGACAAGGATTTATATAGTAGGACTACTATATATATCCCTGGATTAGATAATATACGCAAAACAAGATGCGTGCTCAGCCTCATAAATCCTATAAATAAAATGTATGCCATGCTGGCATCCCTGAAAAAAAAAACCGGTATCAAATTGAAATATAAAGTACGAAATAGTAAAAAAAACAAAACTAAGCAACAAAAAACAAAAGAACACATGAAGTACAGTTACATGTAGGTGTATACACGTATGATTTTCGCCGCGGTGTTGTCACCGGCAATTAAAATATTTCACCGACATTTAGGTCCTAATTTGTTAATTTTTGCGGTGAAAGTTTCACCGTGATTTCACCGACATTTTATGGTGATTTTATGACATATCACCAACATTTCACCGCAAAAAAACACTGACCAAGGTGATTTCTTGCTAAAACGCGCTGTGCGTGCTGTACGTCTTTAAAAGCAAACTTTAACATTTTTTACAGATGTCACGTTGTAGTCCTGTTTACGTTCCATAAATAGAAACCGGAAGACACGTCAAAAATAATGTGTGCGCTGTGGAAATCCAAATAAAATGGATGATACGAAAACACATACCGTGACGATACTGTTAAACACGGAGAAATCTGTATGTATGATCTTGGACATAAAAAAGAGAAATCTTATTATTTTCATTAAAAAAACAAAACGTTTTTAAAAGAATTTAAATAAAGTGTTTATTATTCATACATAGACAGACAAGCCAATTTGGAGTAAATCAGCGCCCGTTAGTGTTAGGGCTAGGCTGTAAAAATACAGAAAGGAGTCTTTTACATTCCCATCGACACCCTTCCGACATCCTAGTATAGGGAACTTGATAGTTTCAAAGTCAGACTACCACACTTCACAAGGGGGGCGAGTTGGAAATAATTGTTTTACTTGGGAGGGCGAGTTGTCTCGAAAAGGGGGGCGAGTAAGAGCCTAAAGAGGGGGACTTGGATTCGGCTGACATAGCACATGTTTTACAATTACAAGAATTGTCTTTACAGAGATTAATGAAATTCAAAAAACCTACCAACGAGAAATTGTTGCAATCTAATGAAGGAATGATACACTCAATCTATTATTAACAATGATGATGTGTCCTTTTCGCCAATTTTTTTTTGTTCCAGATATTTCTTTGGAAATGCAGGTGTTGTTTTGCGCCTCCTATCTGGAGATCTATTGAATTATTTCCCTTGTCAGTGATACCGACACACTCGAGTGATATATACCGGCGTACTGGTTTTTTTTCAGTTACATTAATTTACTCTCGAAGTATTAACCTCTCCCATTTTTGCTAGAGCGTACAGAGTTAAGCTTTGACCTATTTCTAAGTGAGGGAGATGAACACAAAAGAGGGGTAGCAGTGTACATAAATGAGCAACTGAAAGCAGAGGAGTTAAAAATCGTTAGTAATTGCCAAGAAAGTGTATGGATAAAATTAAAGTTGAAAGGGAGTGATGAGCTATTAGTAGGATGTATTTATAAGAGTCCTAATAGTGATAAGGAAAACTTGTCATTATTAAATAAGATGATCATTAAAGCCTCACAAATGAAACAATTTTCTCACCTGCTGATAATGGGAGACTTTAACTACCCTAAATTAGATTGGACAAACTGGAATCGTAACGGAGACAAGGAAGAGGATGCGTTTATGGAGAGCATTAGGGACAGTTTCTTATATCAACATGTAGAAGGATATACACGAACAAGAGAGAACAGTGAACCCAAAATTATAGACCTCATATTTACTAACGAGGATGACATGGTGGATAGGATTGTACATGAAAGTCCACTAGGACGTAGCGATCATTGTGCCTTGCTTTTCAAGTTTAATTGCTACTATGAGATAAAAGGGAATGCCATACAGAGATGGAATTTCTACAAAAGGGATTATACAGAAATGGCAAAGAAAATGGACTCTTGACTGGAAGACCACCCTGAGCGAAAAAGACCCAAACACATCCTTTGAGTTATTCCTCAAAGCTTTCGAGAGAGCGAAAGAGAAATGTATACCAGAATGTAGCAGTAAAGCTGGGACCAAAGCAAAAAAAACACAACTACCTACCATTGGACGAACGAACAATTCAGGAAATAAAACATAAACATCGATGTTGGACAAGATATATGGAAAACAGAGACCCCAAAAAATACAAGGAATTTGTAAGATCTAGAAACAAAGTAAAGACCATGGTAAGGAACGCAAAAATACAAATGGAAAAAGAGATAGCAGAGAACGCTAAAGTAAATCCAAAGAAGTTCTGGCAATATGCAAACTCCAAAAGAAAAACTAAATCAGGTATTGGAGAACTAAAAACAACAAATAGTAATGGGGAAGTAGATACCGCAAAGCCAACTTCTACAGCAGCGTGCTTACCAGGGAACCTGATGGAGATATACCACAACTAGAAGCGTGCCAAATTCAATATCCATTCACAGAATCAAAATTTGAGAATATCAGAGGTAAGAAAACTACTACTGGGCATTAATCCAAACAAATCACCTGGTCCAGACGGTCTGCATCCAAAAGCCTTAAAGGAGTTAACGTGAGAACCACTTACAATAATATTTAATGTATCAAAAGATACCGGGATAGTTCCAAATATATGGAAGCTAAGAAACATTGTAGCATTGTTTAAGAAAAGGAGCCAAAACAGACCCTGGTAACTATAGACCGGTAATCTTGACAAGTATCATATTTAAGCTGATGGAGAAACTAGTAAAAAAAACAATTAGTAAGTCACATGACTAAGAAAAATTATTTAGCCAGAAACAGTTTGGTTTCATATCAGGCAGGTCAACAACATTACAACTTCTTAAGGTAATGAATGAATGGACAGAAATCCTGGATAACGGTGGTAGTATTGACTGAGTGTATATGGACTTCGTGAAGGCATTTGATAAGGTACCACACAAGAGGCTTATAAAAAAATGGAGAGGTATGGCATTAACAATAAGACAATAAACTGGGTAAGAAACTTCCTAACAGATAGAAAACAAAAGGTATCAGTGAATGGGGCTGAATCCATTAGCCATGATGTCACCAGCGGAATTCCACAGTGCAGTGTGTTAGGGACCATCCTTTTTGTGATCTACATCAATGATATGCCAGATCATGTAGATTCAGAGGCATATCTTTTTGCGGACAACACAAAAGTCTATAAAGAAATTAAAACCCAGACAGATACCACAAGTCTGCAGAAAGATCTGGATAACTTACAAGAATGGTCAGACAAGTGGCTACTTAAGTTCCATCCAAACAAGTGCAAGGTAATGACAGTGTCTAATAAGAGGTGTCTTAGTTGATGACCAATTAAATTATTCACAACATATACAGCAGAAGTTGCGTTTTCAGCTCATTGGAACCAGTGAGTATTTGTATCTTTTTGTCCGTAGCATTAGCTTGAATTAAGGTAAGCATAACGTGTGCGATTTTGCAGAATATTTAGCTTAAACATATTATTTGGCTTTCCAATCATTCGATTTTTAGCGTTTCTGAAGAAGATTATTCCAGAAACGCGTCATGCGCACTAAATTTGATATCTACGTTTTTATCATACTGGGATTAGACAACAGACTAGGCATATACACATCCTCTTCAATAACAAGAATTTTTTAGAAGTTACTTATCTCTTGATTTATATGTGTCTGTTTTAACTTAGGTTACATAGGACAATGATCATGGTAGTCATGGTGATGCATAAGTTGCGTTTTCAGCTCATCGGAACCAATGATTATTTGTATCTTTTTGTCCGTAGCTTTAGCTTGGATTAAGAATAAGCATAATATGTGCGATTTTGCAAAAATTGTTGAAAAATTCTTCGAGATAAAATTCTGAAAATCATAGAAAAATAAGTTAGCCAATTTTATGCGAGTTGTTTTTGCTTAAACAAAAGTGGCCCAAATGTTTATACGTCACTTCACCGGTGGCGATATATTTATAAGTTTATACATGAATCGAAAGGAAAGGAAACATACAACTATATCAATTGAATGGAACACTTTAGTTTGGATTGTATAGGCTTGTAGCAGCCGTTATTTTTTTCTGAAAACTACGCCTTGGCTTTCAAATTCAAGATTTGATCTGTTAAAGTGTTGTGAGAAGATATTGCCCATCCGTGACCGTGACCAAAACAAAGACGATTCCACTATTTGTGAGATCATTTTAGAAAGACGCAGACATATAAAGGTTAAAAATGAGAATATTTGAAGGTAACAAATACTCATTTACCAACAAAAAGGACACACAATGCAAAGCTGAAACATTTTTATATCGACAACAGCTGGGGAATACTCTATCTGATGTCATGCACAACCGCAAATCTGACATTGTATCGAAAATCCGAGAAGTAGCAAATATACACAAATACCGCAGAAGATTGAAGGGAAATTGTATAGAACATGAATCCCTTTATATGTCACTGAGACTTTGTTATGAATATGATATAAGTGAAAAGGATCTGGCAAAAAATTTGATTCATGAATTGTTTATTTGTGAAGGGAACCTTGATACTATTTTTAGCATTCTACTTCCGGGTCATGTGATCAAAACACAATCAGCTGTCAATCGCTTTTTACACGTGCTTTATCCAGGTTTTATGTCAAAAACTATGAGGAAGAAATCAATTGCATCATTTCACTTTTATCTCGGAAAAATATGCGAGACTAGAGATAAACTAAGTGACGGTAAAACGGATATATTGGACCGACCTTTTGAAATGGACGAAATATACAACCCTTTGTCTGCAGCGGCGGTGTGTAGAGACCAGGAAATGGTCCTTCTTCTTTTGAGATATGGGGCAAACTCTTTTAAAGAACTTGGAGATGCAAATACTTCAGATCCATTTGAGAACTTGATAACTGGACTTAATAGTATTTATATTTTTAATAACTCTGTTTTAAATTCGGAAACCATCGATGCCCTTTCAGATGAAGGGAAAAAAGGGTTTCAGTGTCTCTATGCATTCATGAGAGCAGTGAACAGGGTAACTTTCGATGCCAGTACACATATCAAGTTGGCCGAAGAGGGAAAAGAAATGACAGAGAAAAAAGAAAGAAAATCCTATAATCTTCACCTTAGGCTTGCCAATAGTTTTGATTATAAACAATTCATGGGTGTGCGAACCTTACAACATTTATGTCGTTGTTCCATCAGAACAGCTCTGTCACAAACTTCATTCAAGTCACTACCAGCAGCAATCCAGACTCTTCCATTGCCCATAACGGTGAAGGCCTATATTGATTTGCAAAGTGATTGAAATAGTCCGACCTTATCAAAGTCTTCTGCAAAAATCACATAATATATTTTTATTTTATTTTATACATGATGTTTAAGTACTAGACTTTTGATTTTAATTTCAGATGCTATCAGTTGCATATACACGGGTCATTATAAAAAAAATGGAGATATTGGAAATCATGAAATGAAAGAAAACCAACTTATTTTTAAGAACAATTTAATACAACTAACATGTTACTGACAATCTTGACTAAGTTTCTTCACCAGTTGCAAGTCTTAAAGAAATTTGTAATATCATTGTTATATGCTGAAGAGATAAGGAGGTGAATGATTTTGTCAGTGGTGTTACCTGATAAAAAAAATCAATGCTGAGAATCCAATTTTGATTTTTTCATTTAAAAAATTATAGTTACCTGTACATGTATATATTGAAAATGCCTCCAGTACATTACCTCTAACCATTTATTTTACTGACAAATGCCCATACATACTGAAAAAATAATCACAAATGGCAAGCAAAGGAGTTTGTTTCATTTTTTAGATTTTTTTACTTACAAAATATCCTGTTAATAAAAGATTGATGACAAAATTTCTTTATTAGTTAGCTGTTTATTGTACTATTAAATAATTCTGTATAACTTTCAACTTACAAATGGGTCCATGATTACTTAAAGAAGTTTAGAAACACAAACGTCAAGGTAACATCACTGACATTTTGTAACATCAATGACTTAATATGTAACATCAATGACTTAATATGTAACATCACTGACTTAATATGTAACATCAATGACTTAATATGTAACATCAATGACTTAATATGTAACATCACTGACTTAATATGTAACATCAATGACTTAATATGTAACATCAATGACTTAATATGTAACATCACTGACTTAATATGTAACATCACTGACTTAATATGTAACATCAATGACTTAATATGTAACATCAATGACTTAATATGTAACATCACTGACTTAATATGTAACATCAATGACTTAATATGTAACATCAATGACTTAATATGTAACATCAATGACTTAATATGTAACATCAATGACTTAATATGTAACATCAATGACTTAATATGTAACATCACTGACTTAATATGTAACATCAATGACTTAATATGTAACATCAATGACTTAATATGTAACATCAATGACTTAATATGTAACATCACTGACACAAATAGTGTAATATCTAAAAAACTGCAAAGATGTATATCTTTTGTTAAGGTTTTAATTTCTAATGGGTTTGTTGAACTATTGTTTGATGGAAAACATTCAAATATTGACTGAAAAATTACATTTTCATTAGTTGCATGTAGTGTAAAAAATGTAACAGCACTGACAACATGGGTAGCACTACTGACATATTGAGTGTCCTGATAGAAAAAATGTAACAGCACTGACAACATGGGTAGCACTACTGACATATTGAGTGTCCTGATAGAGAAAATGTAACAGCACTGACAACATGGGTAGCACTACTGACATATTGAGTGTCCTGATAGAAAAAATGTAACAGCACTGACAACATGGGTAGCACTACTGACATATTGAGTGTCCTGATAGAAAAACAAGAAAAAATAGCCTGATTAGTTATTATAAGTGCTCTAATATTTAATTTTTAAACATGAAAAAAATAAAAAAAAGTACATAGTTTAACTTTTACTTTTAAAATGATGTTTCTTTGAGATCGATTTTGATTGTAACAGTACTGACAAAATTGGTAACATACATGTACATAACGGACACAAAAATAATGCTTCCTTTTGTTTTACTTCAACATATTCTTGTTTGACCTCATATAAGCATACATTAGTGTTGCATTAACTATGTCTTTTCCATGGAGAACTTTCAAATTAGCAGCCCTTTTCAATGCCCCTCCTATGCCATCAGGTGCACCCTTTCCATGTCCTGATTCATGGAAATTCCATGTCCCGTTCTTGAATCCTCTTTCCTCCAGCTCTTGAGAAAACATATAAAAGTTGTTTTTTTGGCAGTACTGTGTGGAAGGGCCATCACTAAAGAAATTAATGGTACATGTATCAATCTGTGGAAAATGTCTTTGGATTTCATCTAGAACAGGACTGAGATATGCCCATATTCCAGCCGGACTATGGTTATAAGAGAATCAGATACTGTGTAGAAGGATGTAGGATTACTTTGCTGTTGCACATAATATATGCCAGTGTGAAGAGTTATTTGAGATTTAGACGCACCAAAATGCATGATTTGGATTTCCTTTGACATTTTAGACAACTAATTCTCTGCAAAGTCAATATGTAGCAATACTTCATTCTTCTTTAAACTTGATTTGAGATCTCTGTAATGTTTCATTTGACATGAAATGTTGAAGATATGACGCTTGTACCTAACCAATTCTTCTGAAAACTTATCAACTACATGTAACTGACTGAGTCATCCTTCAATTTCTTCTTTAGTTGTTGCAGTAATTTCTTTTTTCTCTGATTTTTCAGTTCTTTTTTATTTCTCCATTCACTCCATATTACATCTTCATTTTGGTCATATTCTTGATCTATTGTGTTACAGTCTCCACACATAGTACATTCATTATACATACAGCTTTTGTTTTCCACATTGCAGACTGATAGAGAAACAAGATCTTTTGCATTAAAAAATGATTTTCTGTTGGTATTAGATTCTTAGAATACAAAGACTTTACTAGTAGTGAACAATTTTCATGAAGCTTGCAAGCACATGTATCTGTCCTTTTCTGTTGGACTTACAACCCAGAATGGTCTTAGCCTACAAAAACTGGTATAGTTTATTTTGACCAGTTTTTGTCCCTCAATAAATGTTTTATATAGATTTTTCATGCTGTCATTCATTATTCTTTTCTGCTTCTTTACTTTCAGCCTTGTGATTGTTTGCTTTACTCCTGCTGTTAATCTACTGACGTCATCTCTTTCAAAAAAGTCTCTTACAATTTTCCCCATTCTTTTTGTAAGACATTCTTTTCTCTTTCGGTTGCCATGCGACCTGGTCAGGCCCATGTCATCTCTCACATACGGTACATGTAGCTTAGTAACTGATACTTTTTTATAAGTTGACTGGAGAGCATAGTTGCAATATTCTTCTACAATTTTCTTCCACCATTTTTGTAGGATTGTCTAAGTTCGTGAACAAAGATTATTATGGTAAACAAGGGTTTTTCTTACAGTTTTCTTGGAAACTTACTAATAATTATATATTGATTCATTTAATTTATTCTTTATTTTAAACAAAATTTGTATTTCTGTAATTAAACACTATCTTTTTTGATTAACAAATCCAAAAAATGATATGCCATGATTTATGAACAGATACAATGCTAAAAATGATAACTTCATCATCAAGTTTAAAGTAGTCAATGGTATAACTTCATCATCAAGTTTAAAGTAGTCAATGGTATAACTTCATCATCAAGTTTAAAGTAGTGGTATGTAGTTCTTATGATTTAAGGTTTTGTTATTCTTGATGAATTCATACTGTGAATTATTTCCTTTTAAATTATTTTTGTGTTTGATTGTGAGACTCTATCAATTTGGAGTTCTTAAGTTTGTCATACTGAAATTAAATCTCTATTGATTTTCAAATGCATACTTTTTTTCTTGGAGGCATTTTGAAGTCTGTGTACTTCAATTTTCTTAAGTAAGTCATGTTACATCATATGTCAGTGATGTTACAGTGCAAGGAAAAAGGTGTTTTTTTCAAATTTTTCCATAAGAAAAGTTCAAACTTTTGTTATATGAACATGACTTTTGATTTTTATATATACATGTAGCTTACACAAATTGGTGTTTTGTTTCAGTACTTTGATATTTTGAGTTTAGTAACGTCATTGATGTTACCATTTCTACAAAACGGGAAAATGAAAGAACTGTGTTTATAAAACAACACAAAAATGTTCAGTAATGAAAATATCATAAACTTTTGTAATAAAGAATATCATTTCATCTTTATTAACAAAATCATTGAAACCTTAAAGCAAAGTTCTTTATTACAGTCATCATAATGTCAGTGACACCACTGACAGTAACATCACTGACAAATACATTGAAAAAACATTATAACTTAAAAATAATTGCTCCCTAAGCAACAGGAAGTTCATAACTGCAACATGTGCATCATGCAGGTTTTTTCAATCATTTTATTTTTAGCTCACCTGACCCAAAGGGTCATGTGAGGTATTGCCATCACTTGGCGTCCGTCGTTCGTCCGTTAACTTTTCATATTTTAATCTACTCCTCTGAAACAACTGGACCAAATGGAACCAAACTTGGCAGAAAGCATCTATATAAGGTCCTCTATAAAGTTTCTTCATTTAATTCCATTCGGCCAACAAACATGGCCGCTGTTACTAAAAATAGAACATATGGTAAAATTGCACGTTTTTGGTAACAACTCAAAAACCGTTAATAATATCAGAAATCTGACGGGGTAAAAATGATCAGCACAGAAAGATCTAACTACCCTGAAATTTTGAAGAAAATCTGATGACCTATCTTGGAGTTATTGCCCTTTTTTCGTCAAATTTTCAAAATTTTAATACTTTTCGTTTTTTATTTCAAAAACTATAAGAGATAGACGTTAAGTTTAAACAGCAAACATGTGCAGCATGTCAAGATCTACATGCCCTGCAATTTTGAAGTAAATCTGATTACCCGTCTAGGAGTTATTGCCCTTTTTTATATTTTATTTTTTTAATTTAAACATTTTTGTCTGATATTTCAAAAACTATTAGAGATAAAGGTTAAGTTTAAATTGCAAACATGTGCAGCATATTAAGATCTACCTACCCTGTAATTTTGAAGTTAATTTGAGTACCCAATTTGGAGTTATTGCCCTTTTTTCATCAAATTTTCTAAATGTTAATACCTTTTGTCCTTTATTTCAAAAACTATAAGAGATAGATGTTGAGTGTAAACTGAAAACATGTTCAGCTTGTCAAGATCCACATGCCCTGCAATTTTGAAGTAAATCTGATTACCCGTCTAGGAGTTATTCCCCTTTTTTCATCATTTTTTAAGCTTACCTGACCCAAAGGGCCATGTGAGGTATTGCCATCACTTAGCGTCCGTCGTCCGTCCGTTAACTTTTTCATATTTTAATCTTCTCCTCTGAAGCAACTTGGCCAAATGGAACCAAACTTGGCAGTAAGCATCTATGTAAGATCCTCTATAAAGTTTCTCCATTTCGTTCCATTTGGCCTATAAACATGGCCGCCAAGAATAATTCTTTTTTCTGATTGGCTAATGTAAAAAAAATCTTCTCCTCTGAAACAGCTTGGCCAAATGGAGCCAAACTTGGCATAGATGGTCCCTGGGTGTGTCCCTTTTAAAATTGTGTCCGACAGCCCCACCCTCCATTCAAGATGGCTGCTGTTTTTTAAGGTAATGATTTTCTCCCTTTGAAATTTGCTTCAGTATCATTCTATTGTCAGGTGAGCGATACAGGCTCAGTGGGCTGAGCCTCTAGTTTATTTCTCATTTGTCTTATAACATGAAAAGGGTGTAACGTCAATGACGACAAAAAGTGACTTCCATAAGGTTTACCTACCTTTTTGACCATTTTTTGTTGTCTTTCCTTTAATATTTTCCCTCCAACTTCTCAGCATCAGCAACCAACAGGAAATGTTTAGGGAGAAACTATTTCTTTTTTTTTTATCAATATCAGGAAAGATAACTCTTGTAAGGTACCAAAACTTTAAATGTAACACCACTGACAGAAATTTTGAAAGAGAATTTTTTTATTAATATAAAAAAAAATTGTTCTTCTCAGTTTGTTATTGACAGCATTTTTCATTTGCACAACATTTGCTTTGAAAATTGATAAAAAAAAAAAATTATTCAAACAAAGACAGTTTAATACCCCAAAAATATGTGTAAAGTTGGTGGAACAGGTTTGAAACATTAAAATATTGGCATTTTTAAGATCTATTAGAATAAATGTAGAAAAATTGTTTATTTTTTTGTGCTGTTGAAGCATATAATTATGTTCTGTCAATTTATATGAACAATATTACCCATTTTTTAAAGTCCAATTTATTAACTAAGCATAAAAAACATGTCGAAACTGGTATGTCTCCAAATTTTAATAACAGGGGTTTCAAAGTTTATTATAATAGGAGGTACTTCTTAAATTTTAGGAGGTACCTAAAAATTAGGCTGAGGGCCATAAGGGGTCCAGGGAGCGGAAGCTCCTGAAATCTAGCATTTTGTGGACCAAAAAATGTACTTCAGAGACTGCAAAACATTAAGTGTTTTTGAAAGAAAAATCCCATTAACTTTAGAGTTCAGATTTCACCAAGAGTGAAGACCATGCATAATTTTCTATCCCTTATCTCCTTGTAACCCCTTTTAAAAATGTTTTTCAGCACATTTTCATTTCTGTGAACAACCGCGGTAGGGCCCCGTCAAAATATGTAAATAAATTCGCCATAGGTTTTTATTTTTTTATACCGGAAGTTAAGAAACAAGACAGTATGCCCCAGAATGATTCGACCCTGGGTTTTAAATGGATAAAAAAAATCGCACAAAATATTGTGTAGTCATATATTCATAATACATAATGATCATACTTATATTACTGGAGATTACACTAAATTGTGTTTGAACTTAATTTGTAATCGGTCATTTTTTTATTTTGAAATGATGTCAGCTTTGTTCCGATCCGAGTTTTACACAAGGATGAAAAGATATTGGGGCGAAAACATATCTATTTACCGCATGCGCAAACTGCCCTATTTACGATTGTAAGGTAAAGTTATTTTTAAAACAGGGAATATCCCATCAACTTGATCGTGACGCAGTTGTTCGATTTGAATGCGAGAATTCAGCAATTGACGTGATCATTAATTTTTTATGAAAAATATTCCACAAGCCTATCGACCATCGTACTTGTGGTTTTGACCACCGCTAATTTTGGGGGGGTTCAGTAATTTCTGCCGGAACTATACACGATCTCAGGCGGGTAAAAGTACCGGGTACCGGCCCACTTTGAAACCCCTGTAATAATGATCCATACGTATCCAGTGACTCTGGCTTAAACCATTTAGTCAGGATCTGTGAAAAGCTATTTTAATGTACATGAACATGTGTTCAAATATGTAGTGAGAGAATGCTAATTAATTAAAGAGCTCTCTCAGTCAATTGGATTTAGCTCTCTACTTGTATAAGAGAGATATCTAATTAATTAAAGAATTATCTAATTAATTAGAGAGCTCTCTGGTACACTCAGAGATATCTCTTGAAGAGCTCTTTAATTCAATAAGAGATATCTCTAAATTAAGGAAAGAGATCTCCAAGTTGATTAGTGATTTGTAATAGATTTAGAGAGTTCATTAATCAGGTCATATAAGAGATCACACTAAATGAATTGCAAAACTCTTATATTCAATTTAATAAGAGAACTCCAGGGGCAGATCCAGGATTTCAAGTTAGGGGGGGGGGGGAAATTGCACCGAGCGGAGGGAGGTGCGAAAATTTTTGGGGTATTTCGTGTGAAAAATCATGATTTTACGCCCAAATTATTATATTTTTTCCAATTGGGGAAGGAGGCGCGCGCCGGGTGAGCCCCCATCTGGATCCGCCCCTGAACTCTGCTATTGAATTAAAAATCAATTCAGTTAGAGATACATTTTTTGTGTGTATATATATATGTTAAAATGAAGCACCCTAGGCTATGGGTCAACATCAGAATTAGCTCTTTAGATCAAATGATGCTTGGTTGTATCATTTTTTACTCCTGACTGAATGGATATGTTGATTCTGATATTTTTGTAATTTATTATTCCAGTTTTATATAATAGTTAGGTCATCTGTGATATAATATATTTGATTAGTTTTAACAAATGAATTGGTAACCATAGTGATTAATAACCTACCATTTCTATTGCCTTGCCTGGTCGAAGGCAAAATAATCAGAGGGGGGGATTTTACATAACATTTTCTTAAAATTCAGTAATGGAAACATTTATGTTATAAATCATCAGGGTGCATAGGATCAGAAAAATAAGGGCTACAATGGAAAAATAAAAAGATGCCTTCTCGAAAACCAGGATGTTTTTGACGTGCACAAATGGAGACTCTAGGGTCTATGTGGTCCAATCCTGGCTGTAGATTTTAAGTTTGCACTAATGTAGTCCCCATGGTACTTGTATATGGAGTTTTTGTTGTTATACATGTGGTCTAAACTATAGACTAATGAGAAAACTCATTCTAAAATTTTCTTTTAGAACCAAGAATGGAAATGCAATTGTATTTGTCATGAATCAGCTTTGTGATATAAAGCTTTAATTTTGTACCAAATGGTGGTCGTGTGTTATATTGGGTTCTAGTCTTGCGGTATCAAAATCTGACATGCTATGATGGGCAATAATATAAACCCTTTTTACATGTACCAGTTTAGTGATACAGACCTCATGTCAGCCTCTGGTTTTCATCAAAGCAGTTTAATAAATTTTTAGTCAAATGTGTAGTGTGCATGGAATATGGTGGGATATATTATTTATTGTTTTTAAATACAAAAAATGTAGTTATTTTATGGATTCTCTAAGATGTACATTATATTCGAATGCATGTTTTATTTATTTTTTTTGCATGTAATGCTGTTATATAATTTAAAAAATTAACACGTGTGTAATATTTTATTTATTTCCCATCTTTTATTTATTTATTTAACATATATCCAAGATTAATTATTTAAGAATTGAATGCAATCTTTTGTAATTTATTGGCGTGTGAAAGCGTTGATGGAAGTACATTTTGTATGAAGCGTGGTAAATAAATTTAATGTCCTCCCCTCTAAAACTGCAAAAATTACATACGGTACAATACTTTTTAAATGTTTGCCCAAACTTTAAACTGAAATATCGATTCATGTCCTGGACATGTGACCACAAACAATCTGCTACTTCAGAAAAAAATTTTGAACAAAATTGTATTTAAAAAAAAGGAGGGTTGCTAGTCATACATGTACATTGTAGATAATATTAAGGACTATCAAATATATTTTTGTATGGTTTTAAATGTATATTTTTACTTGTAATAACTACATGTCACATATGCATGCTTATTTTTATGGTTAATTACATTGGGTTGTCTCCCTTATCGAGACAAATTCAATGAAAACATTTAATGATTAACATACTTTCACTGTGATCACATTTCAAACATCAGTATTTTATTTGAATTGCATTTTCAGACATTTAAAACAAAAAATTTATTCATCTTAATGTTGTGTTTTAACTTATTTTGTTACATTTTATATTCATATCAAATAAAAACATGGTTCTTTAGTTTTTATTCTTTCTTCTATTTCACTATTGATTTATTGATTGATTGGTGTTTAACACCAACTTTAGCAATATTTCAGCTACATGTACATTGTGGCATTATTTTACTTTTGGTATGTGGATTAAGATACAATTTTAAGAACCTCACAACAACTACACAGACTGCTTCTTGTATTTGTCTGTAGATCAACAAGAGGTCAACATTGACGTGTTATCTCTCTCATTATATAAATGGGGGTCATCATGACCGTGATCGTATGGTAATTGGATTTACAACTACCTATGCAATTAGTTCCTATCACCACTAATGTTGTGAGTTCGAATTCCCCTTATACTTTAAACATATTTTATTGTTCAAAAAGACAAAAGGATAAGACACAAGTTAAACAACTTAGAAAGTCTTCTCCCATTACATATATTACAAAATACACAATTGAACATAATAATATTTAATTACACAAATGTATAATAAACGTTAAAAGTAAATGAAGGCATGAAGAAAACACAAATAATAAACAATTAAACAATTAAAACCCTCATGGAGCCTCATTGACTATATGATCAACATATAGATAACTATTGATACATATCAAACAGACCCAAATGCGTACTACATGGCAATGGACATATTAAATTTCATTCATGTATTTGGATTTAGTTGCGGAAAATATTTATGGTAAATATTTTTGTTTATTTTGTAAGATCAAATAGTCTTCAAAGATCATCCAGAGGTTTTATTTTCAATTATGATCATTTGAATACCACGTTAACATTTATTTATCAAAATGGTATACCTGTAAGGGAATTTACCTGGTTGTTTTCTCTACAATAATACTGAAAAACGACCAGTATCTTTAATATATCTTTGAATAATTAAAAATATTTCACAATTTGCTTCATCTGATAGAAAATCATTTCCAGATATCAACATTTATTTCTACCCCATCCATATTCCCCTTATGTGAGGTGTACTCAATACAACATTATGTGATAAAGTTTATCAACGACAGGTCGGTGGTGTTCTCCAGGTACTCAGTTTCCTCCACCAATAAAACTATCCGCCACGATATAGCTGAAATATTGTTGAAAGTGGTGTTAAACACCATAACCCGTAAAATAAATGTACATGACTATTTATGTGTGTACTGCACCAGTGTCTTCACATTATTATATTTTCGTGTAAAATTGTTAGGAAATTTTTAAGAAATTGAACTCAATTTTTGTTCCTGTATGGACTCGCTCGAATGTTGACATTGAGTGATTGTTGTATAACTCCAAATGATCAATTTTTCAGTTCTACCACGGCGAGAAGGAGTTACATTCGATGAGATGATGGTGATGTTCGCTTTATGCTAGACCAACATGTTTAGTTGGATGCTAGCTCACTGAAACAACAGTCTGAGGGTAGATAGATATAATGCTCTGTTCAGATACATTATCCTGAATCCAAATAAACTAGTCTTAATGCTGTATACTTAGGGACCGACCATTTAACTTGAAGGGGGGGGGTTATGGTTTTATGTTTCGTTCAGAAATTTTTTTTCCGACAACACAAGAGTTAGAAAAGCGAATTTTTTATCCAGAATTTAACATTAGGTTATATGTCAAAAACTCTGAATCAGATCATTTTTTTTTTCCTCCACCAAAATCAGAATATTTTTTTCAGCAACATTGGGAATCAGAATATTTTTTTAGAAAAAAAAACATAAACCCCCCCCCCCCTTCAAGTTAAATGGTCGTTCCCTTAGCAGAGAATAGTCTTAAAAATTATGACTTCTAGCCATGACCATACTCATGTATATGTTGTGATTATATATTAATTTGCTGAAATCTAGGATCATTCCTCTACCTGGCCTCGTGGTGATGAATTGTTATCCAGTTTTCTTTATTGATATTTAGTAAATATGTACATCAGGGACTGAGTGATTATTATTTAACACCAAATGAGCAATATTTGAGCTAAGAACAAGTTACATTGACAATATGATAATGATGTCCTCTTTGTACTAGGCCAATACTCTTAGTTGGATTTTTATAGCGCTAGTTCACTGAAACAACAGTCCGCTGATGGACATGTCGCTCCACTTGGACACATTATCCTGATTCCAAGCCAACCAGTCTTTGTTCTTTCTCCTTAATGCTGCATACATAGTGGAGAAGCAACAAATACCTATTTTATAGTCTTTGGTTTGATGTGGTTTGACCTGACCAGGGCTTGAACCCTTGATCGATCACACTGGTGTTAGCACGCTAACCATTAGGCCACCGATGTGGTTTGACGCGACCAGGGCTTGAACCCTTGATCGATCACACTGGTGTTAGCACGCTAACCATTAGGCCACCGATGTGGTTTGACCTGACCAGGGCTTGAACCCTTGATCGATCACACTGGTGTTAGCACGCTAACCATTAGGCCACCGATGTGGTTTGACGCGACCAGGGCTTGAACCCTTGATCGATCACACTGGTGTTAGCACGCTAACCATTAGGCCACCGATGTGGTTTGACCTGACCAGGGCTTGAACCCTTGATCGATCACACTGGTGTTAGCACGCTAACCATTAGGCCACCGATGTGGTTTGTCCATTAGGTTTATATCAACAAAAATATACAGTCAAACCTGTATTAAGAGGCCACCTTTGGGACAAAGTAAAAGTGGCCTTATAAGACATGTGACTTCTTAAAAGAGGTTCAATTTATATGAAGTTTTCAATGACAGGACAATAAAAAAGTGACCTTTTAATACAGGTGACTGTTTAATAGAGGTGACCACATGGGCAGGTTTGACAGTATATTTAAAGAATCATTCTGTGTAATCACGGTGTCAATAAAATGGTGTTATAGCTGTCAATACTATTTAATAGTGCCTGCTTTGTATTAGACCAACACACTCAACTGGATTTGTATAGTGCTAGCTCACAGAAACAAGAGTCCACAGGTATAAATGTTGCCCCACTCTTGCACACTATCCTACATCTTACCTAACAAGTCCTCGCTTGTTCTTACACTTTAATGCTGTGTAATAAGAGGCAAATACCAATTTTTATAGTTTGCCCAACCTGAGAGTGATCCCATGATTTTCTGCATTCATGAATTAACACATTTCACAAATGACTGGATACAAATCCTTAAACCAACAGGGGACATCGTGGTGGTGATCGTATGGTAGTTGGGTTTATAACTACCTATGCAATCGGTTCCTGTCGCCACTAACATTTTGAATCCCGCTTAGGCGAGGTTTACCCAATACAACATTATGCGATAAAATTTATCAGTGACTTGTGGCAGGTCTTTGGTTTTCTAGGGGTACTCCGGTTTCCTCCACCAATAAAACGGACCGTCACGATATAACTGAAATATTGTTGAAAGTGACGTTAAACACCATAAAAAAACATAACTCTAACCCTTAAACCAACTTTAAACATAATGGTCAAAGAAAATCAACTATAAGTTAACAAAATTGTATTATAAATTAAGTTAACAAAATGATATTACATATTAAAGTTCTACAATATTTCTTATAAACAATAATAAATTTGGCATTTGTGCAGTGGTATTTTGAACACTTAGACATGAGATTTACATAGTGTGTCATCTGCCATTTTTTTTACTAATTGTAAAAAAAATATTTTATTACATGTACATGGTTCTAGGAGTTGTGGATAAGAGATGTGTACCACCTCTCCACTACACTGCTACCCCCACCCCTTTTTTTTGAACCACAGAAATCAATGTGATCACAAAATTAAATAGCAGGTGCATTATTTCAGTTCCTGTAAAAGAAAATGTACAAATTCAATTGTCTTCTCTTGAGTTGAGGAGATATAAACCCCACCTCTTTTTATTGAAGTCCCTGTACCAAGCCAGGAGAGTGAGTGGTCAGGGATATGTATTAAGGATATCAATTTTGCCTCTTCAATTTTGGAATTTGATTTTGGAACTGTTCCAACAGTGTGGTATTTTGGAACTGTTCCAACAGTGTGGTATTTTGGAACTGTTCCAACAGTGTGGTATTTTGGAACTGTTCCAGCAGTGTGGTATTTTGGAACTGTTCCAACAGTGTGGTATTTTGGAACTGTTCCAACAGTGTGGTATTTTGGAACTGTTCCAACAGTGTGTTATTTTGGAACTGTTCCAACAGTGTGGTATTTTGGAACTGTTCCAGCAGTGTGGTATTTTGGAACTGTTCCTACAGTGGTATTTTGGAACTGTTCCAACAGTGTGGTATTTTGGAACTGTTCCAACAGTGTGGTATTTTGGAACTGTTCCAGCAGTGTGGTATTTTGGAACTGTTCCTACAGTGTGGTATTTTGGAACTGTTCCAACAGTGTGGTATTTTGGAACTGTTCCAACAGTGTGGTATTTTTTGTTTTCCATTTTATTACCCTGTATCACAATAAAACCCCTGCTTGACTCTGGGAACCCCAGAAATTAATGTGGAAACACAATAGCAGGTACTAACAAATTTGTGTCCTTATAGAAGGTTATGATTAAGTTTCTGGTTGTTTTCTAGTAGGGGTTGCTGGTCTGAGGAAAATATGACAGACAGCAAGACATAGTGATCCATATGTGTCAACTCTCATGCAGACGACACAAGCATAATTTATTCAAAATCCATCAAATGTATATTAAACAATAACATGTAAATTTGATTTGGACATGAAATTATTCCTGGCTTGAAATAAGTCAGGATAATCTCATTAATTAGGGTCCGTCACAATTCTGATGTCTGTGTACATAGGAGGGATGTCAGGATGACCTGATGAAGGGAGTGATTGTTGTTAAAGGTAAAGTGAATGGGTGATTCTTGTTAAACGATAGGTGAACAATTTTTCAGCTACAGTATATAATCATGGTGAGAACAAGTCACTTACTGACATTTATTGCCATATTCAGCATAAATTAAACAATTTTTCAGCTATATCGCGAGTACCAGACCTACTGGGGCAGTATTAGCCTGGACAGATATAACAAATTTATCGGTAAAACCCCCAGCCTTAGGTAGGTGTCAGGAAACCTTAACACTTGCTACACATAGCACTGTGGTCTGAGAAACAGCTTTGTCAACACATTCAACAAAATTAAACAACGTGCACAAAATACATAGCACTTTGGAGAAAACAGGTTTATCAAAGAAAACAAAAAGATTCCTTCTGTAAATATTTAAATGACGTACAGAGAATACATAAAACTAAGAAAACAGCTTTGGCATTGGATAAAACATTGACCAGATCCTCTAACATCCCATTGGATAAAACATTGACCAGATCCTCTAACATCCCATTGGATAAAACATTGATCAGATCCTCTAACATCCCATTGGATAAAACATTGACCAGATCCTCTACTAACATCCCATTGGATAAAACATTGACCAGATCCTCTAACATCCCATTGGATTACTGTAACTTGCTTACGAACGACAGAATCACAAGTGGCTGTACATCCTGTGGGTTGTCTTACAGAGAAACAGTCATCATAAAAATTTAAAAAATAAGACAATTTCTGATATCATATCACAGGTAATCAGTTGTTATGTTCCAATAAATGATATATTTTCAGAATTTTTATCTGTGCCTATATCAATAATAGCATCCAAATCAACTCTAGAAAGTTCCGTTATCTCACCTAAACTAGTTTTTCGTGAAACTTTGCGTGATATTTTTCTTTGTGAAGGAGACGGAGATGTCGTGTTACATAATGATATCTCTTTAATACTGCCATTAACTGAATGAAGGTCCTCTGATTCATTAGAAACAACTCGCTTCCTTTCATGATGTGTTCCATAATGGTCTACAATACGAAAAGCCTCCAGAAATTCATTAAAATCAATAGATCCATCTTTGTTTATGTCAATACTGTGAGCAATGTCTAGAATGTCAGACTCAGGGACCTTAAGCCCTTGGTGCTTTATCAACATTTTAATTGTCTCCTCAAACTCATCCATTGATATTTGACCTAAAAATAGAATGATAAAAACCATGGAAGAATTATTAATTGATGGACGGGTCTCAAGTTTATGTATGTGTTTGTGTGTTGGGGGTGGGGTGGCTGTGGGGGGCGGATACGCTGGTGCACCAAAAGCATAATGGTATAGTAGTTGGATCTACATCTTCCTATGTAATCATTGCCTATTTACACATTTTTTTTATACTTTAGTCATAATAAATTTATATGTTAAAATAGGACTGCAATTTTCAAAATTTGTATGCACCTTGACCAAAAAACTGCAATTAGGTTTTTTCAAGTTGGAAACATGAAGCACAAGCAAAAACCAATTGGATAATTAATTCCACAGTTGAGTGTATCTTTTAAAAATACACCTTTACTGTCTGATTGATGGGGACCTGTAGCCTACTGTATATACATTGTATAGTCCTTTACAAAAGATGATGATGATTTTTGGTGTTTAATGCCACTTTCAGCAATATTTCAGCTATATCATGGTGACCAGTTTTTAGTGGTGGAAGGAGCCAGAATAACCGGAGAGAACCACTGACCATGGGGAAGCAACTGGTAAACTTTATCACTTACGACGGCGAGTCGGGTGTACCCTTTTTTGTAATTCACAAAGCCGGGCGTGAACCCATGCCGTATTAGTGATAGGCTTGTATGAGTTGTTAAATAATCCAACTACCTAACTCATTGAGCCACGGGCCCTTCCTTTACAAGATATATATATAATATAAAAAAAACTCCTTTGTAATGAAAAACAGAGACAATTTATAAAGATTTGAGAACACAAGGTTCCAAAAAATATGCATAAGGTAGAATTGTATGTGTTCAATGAGCCCTTCCTTTATATAAAATGGGGTGGATGCATTTTCAAAGTATAGGACATTTTCACAATGTCACCTTCTTGATACAACCCTACCATTGTAGTCACACTGCAGTTTATGACAGCATATTAAAACCTTTAAAATGAATTTGACATTTTTTGCTTACCTGAATTGTCTTTATCAATAATTCTAAAAATAGTTTCCAGGTTGTCCTTGTTTCTGTACAACATCTCAGTCAGTGTTGGTCCATTCTGTAAATACACAATATCTACTGTCAATTCAGTAATAGGCTACGCTTGGCACAGTATGATAGACCCCACCAATTCTACTACACTTAAGTTGTGCTCTAAAACCATAACTGACTGAGGAGGCTGTCGTGGACGTGTTATCAGTCTAATCAGCACCTATCACCACTAAAATTATGAGTTCGAACCCCTCTCAGGTGAGGTGTACTCGATACAACATTATGTGATAAAGTTTGTCAATGAATGGCAGCAGGTGGTTGGTTTTCTCCAGGTACTCTGGTTAGCTCCACCAATAAAACTGACCTCCAGGATATAACTGAAATATTGTTGAAAGTGGCATTAAACACCATAACCCTAACCCATAACTGACTGAGAGGAAATACGCTGGAATACTACAAGAAGACCTTGTCAAAATCAATTCAAAGTAAAAGAAATGCATTAAAAATTTGATGAAAAATAATGTTCAAATTTTGGAAATTGGTATTTTTTGGTCCATTCAACTGTGCTTATCTTGAACACTATAGAGAATATCTTATGACATACTACCAGAAACTCTCAACATGCATAGCTCTGTGACGCTATACTGAGGTCAGTGACATCACCATCACAAATCCTTGATAAACATGCTATCATGAATATGTTTTGTTTGAAATGGTCTTATTATCACACCTTTAATATCAGAATTCATCTTAGATGTGGGGCCCGGCTGGCTCAATGAGTTAGGTAGTTGGATTACCTAACAACTCATACAAGCCTATCACCAATACGGCATGGGTTCACACCCAGCTTTGTAAATTACAAAAAGGGTGCACTCGACTCGCAGCCGCAAGTGATAAAGTTTACCATGGTAGGTGGTTCTCTCCGGGTACTCCTGCTTCTTCCACCACACTAAAACTGGTCGCCATGATATAGCTGAAATATTGCTGAAAGTGACGTTAAACACAATAAATCAAATCAATCTTAGATGTGATATTGCTATTGTAAATCCACTCTCCCAAAACAAATCAACATTAGTATATATGTACACAAGAAAAAAATATATGAACAGCTATCAATCTACCCATTTTATCTCTCAAAATTTAACAGATATCAATCTACCCATTTTATCTCTCAAAATTTAACATACTGTGCCAACATTTTGCGATGCTCTGCAATTCTAAGTGATAAAAATCATTTCTTATTTGATTACATTATTTTCAGGTGTAAATTTTTGATATCAGGTGAGATTGACCAAAAAAAATCCAGTTATGACAAAATTGTAATCAAATCCTAAATAGGGAGTTTTGGTGTTTAACGCCACTTTCAGCAATATTTTAGTTATATCTTGGTGGCCAGTTTTATTGGTGGAGGAATCCCAAGTACCCGGAGAAAATCACCAACCTTCCGTAGGTCACTGACAGTGGTTCTCAATGATTAACATGCTATCAGAATGAAATATTGTTTTTGTGTCAACGTTCATTTGAAATAAATTACTGTATATGTGGTCAAATACACAGGCATTAAAATTTGTTAATATGAAGGTCAAATGAATTCACTAGTTTTTAATTGTGCAATTGTGTTCCCGTGAAAAAATATTTCAAATGAGGGTATTTTCATGAATTTACTGAACTCACGAAGATAGTGAAATAAAACCCTCTTAAAATGCATTACAATGAAAATATGGTAGTTGGATTTATAACTACCTATGTAATCAGTGCCTATCACCACTAACGTTGTGAGTTTGAACCGGCTCAGGTGAGCTGAACTCAATACAACACTATATGATAAAGTTTGTCAGTGACTTACGACAAGTCGGTGGTTTTCATCGGGTACTCCTGTTTCCTCCATCAATAAAACTGACTGCCACGATATAACTGAAATATTGCTGAAAGTGGCGTTAAGCATCATAAACCTAAACCTTCTACAGTACATGAATATATATCCGACTAAACCTTATACAGTACATGTATATATACCCCACTAAACCTTCTACAGTACATGAATATATACCCCACTAAACCTTATACAGTACGGTACATGAATATATACCCCACTAAACCTTATACAGTATACGTATATATACCCCACTAAACCTTCTACAGTACATGAATATATACCCCACTAAACCTTATACAGTACGGTACATGAATATATACCCCACTAAACCTTATACAGTACATGAATATATACCCCACTAAACCTTATACAGTACATGAATATATACCCCACTAAACCTTCTACAGTACAGTACATGTATATATACCCCACTAAACCTTATACAGTACATGTATATATACCCCACTAAACCTTCTACAGTACATGTATATATACCCCACTAAACCTTCTACAGTACATGAATATATACCCCACTAAACCTTATACAGTACGGTACATGAATATATACCCCACTAAACCTTATACAGTACATGTATATATACCCCACTAAACCTTATACAGTACATGTATATATACCCCACTAAACCTTCTACAGTACATGAATATATATCCGACTAAACCTTATACAGTACATGTATATATACCCCACTAAACCATCTACAGTACATGTATATATACCCCACTAAACCTTCTACAGTACATGAATATATATCCGACTAAACCTTATACAGTACATGTATATATACCCCACTAAACCATCTACAGTACATGTATATATACCCCACTAAACCTTCTACAGTACATGTATATATACCCCACTAAACCATCTACAGTACATGTATATATACCCCACTAAACCTTCTACAGTACATGTATATATACCCCACTAAACCTTCTACAGTACATGTATATGTACCCCACTAAACCTTCTACAGTACATGTATATATACCCCACTAAACCTTCTACAGTACATGTATATATACCCCACTAAACCTTCTACAGTACATGTATATATACCCCACTAAACCTTCTACAGTACATGTATATATACCCCACTAAACCTTCTACAGTACATGTATATATACCCCACTAAACCTTCTACAGTACAGTACATGTATATATACCCCACTAAACCTTCTACAGTACATGTATATATACCCCACTAAACCTTCTACAGTACATGTATATATACCCCACTAAACCTTCTACAGTACATGTATATATACCCCACTAAACCTTCTACAGTACATGTATATATACCCCACTAAACCTTCTACAGTACAGTACATGTATATATACCCCACTAAACCTTCTACAGTACATGTATATATACCCCACTAAACCTTCTACAGTACATGTATATATACCCCACTAAACCTTCTACAGTACATGTATATATACCCCACTAAACCTTCTACAGTACATGTATATATACCCCACTAAACCTTATACAGTACAGTACATGTATATATACCCCACTAAACCTTCTACAGTACATGTATATATACCCCACTAAACCTTCTACAGTACATGTATATATACCCCACTAAACCTTATACAGTACAGTACATGTATATATACCCCACTAAACCTTCTACAGTACATGTATATATACCCCACTAAACCTTCTACAGTACATGTATATATACCCCACTAAACCTTATACAGTACGGTACATGTATATATACCCCACTAAACCTTATACAGTACAGTACATGTATATATACCCCACTAAACCTTATACAGTACATGTATATATACCCCACTAAACCTTCTACAGTACATGTATATATACCCCACTAAACCTTCTACAGTACATGTATATATACCCCACTAAACCTTCTACAGTACAGTACATGTATATATACCCCACTAAACCTTCTACAGTACATGTATATATACCCCACTATATCTGTGATAGAGATGATACTGGTCAAACATCGTATGATATAACACAGTATTATCACAATTAGGATCAACTTTTACAATCTTTGACCTCAGTGACCTCCACGGCAGATCCATCTGCATTACAGATTCCATAACTACACACCATTCTAATAGAGTCACCTTTCCTGGGGATAAAAATACAAGATGCATGTATAAATAAATTATTAGATATTGGTGTGGTGAGAAAGACTGTTTTATGTTCACAATAGGACAAACCCTGAGGTTGAGGTGATTTCACTTGCTAAGCAAATTTATTATGGTACTAAAGATAATAACTGTCATTCTAATATCTCAAATAACTCATTGAAAACCAACTTGATTTGTCATATTTATATATAAGTTGACATTGAAAAAACAAAATGTACCTGCATATGGATGAAATGACTGTTATACATGTACATTATATGTGGATGAAACATCGTTATACATGTACATTATATGTGGATGAAACAGTGTTATACATGTACATTATATGTGGATGAAACAGTATTATACATGTACATTATATGTGGATGAAACATTGTTATACATGTACATTATATGTGGATGAAACATTGTTATACATGTACATTGTATGTGGATGAAACATTGTTATACATGTACATTATATGTGGATGAAACATTGTTATACATGTACATTGTATGTGGATGAAACAGTGTTATACATGTATATTGTATGTGGATGAAACAGTGTTATACATGTACATTATATGTGGATGAAACTTTGTTATACATGTACATTGTATGTGGATGAAACATTGTTATACATGTATATTGTATGTGGATGAAACAGTGTTAATATACATGTACATTATATGTGGATGAAACTTTGTTATACATGTATATTGTATGTGGATGAAACAGTGTTACTATACATGTACATTGTATGTGGATGAAACAGTGTTATACATGTACATTGTATGTGGATGAAACATTGTTATACATGTACATTATATGTGGATGAAACATTGTTATACATGTACATTGTATGTGGATGAAACATTGTTATACATGTACATTGTATGTGGATGAAACATTGTTATACATGTACATTATATGTGGATGAAACATTGTTATACATGTACATTGTATGTGGATGAAACATTGTTATACATGTACATTATATGTGGATGAAACATTGTTATACATGTACATTATATGTGGATGAAACATTATTATACATGTACATTGTATGTGGATGAAACATTGTTATACATGTACATTATATGTGGATGAAACATTGTTATACATGTACATTGTATGTGGATGAAACAGTGTTATACATGTACATGGTATGTGGATGAAACATTGTTAATATACATGTACATTGTATGTGGATGAAACAGTGTTATACATGTACATTATATGTGGATGAAACATTGTTATACATGTACATTATATGTGGATGAAACATTGTTATACATGTACATTGTATGTGGATGAAACATTGTTATACATGTATATTGTATGTGGATGAAACATTGTTATACATGTACATTATATGTGGATGAAACATTGTTATACATGTACATTGTATGTGGATGAAACATTGTTATACATGTACATTATATGTGGATGAAACATTGTTATACATGTACATTATATGTGGATGAAACAGTGTTATACATGTACATTGTATGTGGATGAAACATTGTTATACATGTACATTATATGTCGATGAAACATTGTTATACATGTACATTGTATGTGGATGAAACATTGTTATACATGTACATTATATGTGGATGAAACATTGTTATACATGTACATTGTATGTGGATGAAACATTGTTAATATACATGTACATTGTATGTGGATGAAACATTGTTATACATGTACATTATATGTGGATGAAACATTGTTATACATGTACATTGTATGTGGATGAAACAGTGTTATACATGTACATGGTATGTGGATGAAACATTGTTAATATACATGTACATTGTATGTGGATGAAACAGTGTTATACATGTACATTGTATGTGGATGAAACATTGTTATACATGTACATTATATGTGGATGAAACATTGTTATACATGTACATTGTATGTGGATGAAACATTGTTAATATACATGTACATTGTATGTGGATGAAACTTTGTTATACATGTACATTATATGTGGATGAAACATTGTTATACATGTACATTGTATGTGGATGAAGCATTGTTATACATGTACATTATATGTGGATGAAACATTGTTATACATGTACATTGTATGTGGATGAAACATTGTTATACATGTACATTGTATGTGGATGAAACATTGTTATACATGTACATTTTATGTGGATGAAACATTGTTATACATGTACATTGTATGTGGATGAAACATTGTTATACATGTACATTATATGTGGATGAAACATTGTTATACATGTACATTGTATGTGGATGAAACATTGTTATACATGTACATTGTATGTGGATGAAACATTGTTATACATGTACATTATATGTGGATGAAACATTGTTATACATGTACATTGTATGTGGATGAAACAGTGTTATACATGTATATTGTATGTGGATGAAACAGTGTTATACATGTACATTATATGTGGATGAAACTTTGTTATACATGTACATTGTATGTGGATGAAACATTGTTATACATGTATATTGTATGTGGATGAAACAGTGTTAATATACATGTACATTATATGTGGATGAAACTTTGTTATACATGTATATTGTATGTGGATGAAACAGTGTTACTATACATGTACATTGTATGTGGATGAAACAGTGTTATACATGTACATTGTATGTGGATGAAACATTGTTATACATGTACATTATATGTGGATGAAACATTGTTATACATGTACATTGTATGTGGATGAAACATTGTTATACATGTACATTGTATGTGGATGAAACATTGTTATACATGTACATTATATGTGGATGAAACATTGTTATACATGTACATTGTATGTGGATGAAACATTGTTATACATGTACATTATATGTGGATGAAACATTGTTATACATGTACATTATATGTGGATGAAACATTATTATACATGTACATTGTATGTGGATGAAACATTGTTATACATGTACATTATATGTGGATGAAACATTGTTATACATGTACATTGTATGTGGATGAAACAGTGTTATACATGTACATGGTATGTGGATGAAACATTGTTAATATACATGTACATTGTATGTGGATGAAACAGTGTTATACATGTACATTATATGTGGATGAAACATTGTTATACATGTACATTATATGTGGATGAAACATTGTTATACATGTACATTGTATGTGGATGAAACATTGTTATACATGTATATTGTATGTGGATGAAACATTGTTATACATGTACATTATATGTGGATGAAACATTGTTATACATGTACATTGTATGTGGATGAAACATTGTTATACATGTACATTATATGTGGATGAAACATTGTTATACATGTACATTATATGTGGATGAAACAGTGTTATACATGTACATTGTATGTGGATGAAACATTGTTATACATGTACATTATATGTCGATGAAACATTGTTATACATGTACATTGTATGTGGATGAAACATTGTTATACATGCACATTATATGTGGATGAAACATTGTTATACATGTACATTGTATGTGGATGAAACATTGTTAATATACATGTACATTGTATGTGGATGAAACATTGTTATACATGTACATTATATGTGGATGAAACATTGTTATACATGTACATTGTATGTGGATGAAACAGTGTTATACATGTACATGGTATGTGGATGAAACATTGTTAATATACATGTACATTGTATGTGGATGAAACAGTGTTATACATGTACATTGTATGTGGATGAAACATTGTTATACATGTACATTATATGTGGATGAAACATTGTTATACATGTACATTGTATGTGGATGAAACATTGTTAATATACATGTACATTGTATGTGGATGAAACTTTGTTATACATGTACATTATATGTGGATGAAACATTGTTATACATGTACATTGTATGTGGATGAAGCATTGTTATACATGTACATTATATGTGGATGAAACATTGTTATACATGTACATTGTATGTGGATGAAACATTGTTATACATGTACATTGTATGTGGATGAAACATTGTTATACATGTACATTTTATGTGGATGAAACATTGTTATACATGTACATTGTATGTGGATGAAACATTGTTATACATGTACATTATATGTGGATGAAACATTGTTATACATGTACATTGTATGTGGATGAAACATTGTTATACATGTACATTGTATGTGGATGAAACATTGTTATACATGTACATTGTATGTGGATGAAACATTGTTATACATGTACATTGTATGTGGATGAAACATTGTTATACATGTACATTGTATGTGGATGAAACATTGCTATACATGTACATTGTATGTGGATGAAACATTGTTATACATGTACATTGTATGTGGATGAAACATTATTATACATGTACATTGTATGTGGATGAAACATTGTTATACATGTACATTGTATGTGGATGAAACATTGTTATACATGTACATTGTATGTGGATGAAACATTGTTAATATACATGTACATTGTATGTGGATGAAACATTGTTATACATGTACATTATATGTGGATGAAACAGTGTTATACATGTACATTATATGTGGATGAAACAGTGTTATACATGTACATTATATGTGGATGAAACATTGCTATACATGTACATTGTATGTGGATGAAACAGTGTTATTTTTACATGTACATTGTATGTGGATGAAACATTGTTAATATACATGTACATTGTATGTGGATGAAACATTGTTATACATGTACATTATATGTGGATGAAACATTGTTATACATGTACATTGTATGTGGATGAAACATTGTTATACATGTACATTATAAGTGGATGAAACATTGTTATACATGTACATTGTATGTGGATGAAACATTGTTATACATGTACATTATATGTGGATGAAACAGTGTTATACATGTACATGGTATGTGCATGAAACATTGTTAATATACATGTACATTGTATGTGGATGAAAGAGTGTTATACATGTATATTGTATGTGGATGAAACAGTGTTATACATGTACATTGTATGTGGATGAAACATTGTTATACATGTACATTATATGTGGATGAAACATTGTTATACATGTACATTGTATGTGGATGAAACATTGTTAATATACATGTACATTGTATGTGGATGAAACATTGTTATACATGTACATTATATGTGGATGAAACATTGTTATACATGTACATTGTATGTGAATGAAACATTGTTATACATGTACATTATATGTGGATGAAACATTGTTATACATGTACATTGTATGTGGATGAAACATTGTTATACATGTACATTATATGTGGATGAAACATTGTTATACATGTACATTGTATGTGGATGAAACATTGTTATACATGTACATTATATGTGGATGAAACATTGTTATACATGTACATTGTATGTGGATGAAACAGTGTTATACATGTACATGGTATGTGGATGAAACATTGTTAATATACATGTACATTGTATGTGGATGAAACAGTGTTATACATGTACATTATATGTGGATGAAACATTGTTATACATGTACATTATATGTGGATGAAACATTGTTATACATGTACATTGTATGTGGATGAAACATTGTTATACATGTATATTGTATGTGGATGAAACATTGTTATACATGTACATTATATGTGGATGAAACATTGTTATACATGTACATTGTATGTGGATGAAACATTGTTATACATGTACATTATATGTGGATGAAACATTGTTATACATGTACATTATATGTGGATGAAACAGTGTTATACATGTACATTGTATGTGGATGAAACATTGTTATACATGTACATTATATGTCGATGAAACATTGTTATACATGTACATTGTATGTGGATGAAACATTGTTATACATGCACATTATATGTGGATGAAACATTGTTATACATGTACATTGTATGTGGATGAAACATTGTTAATATACATGTACATTGTATGTGGATGAAACATTGTTATACATGTACATTATATGTGGATGAAACATTGTTATACATGTACATTGTATGTGGATGAAACAGTGTTATACATGTACATGGTATGTGGATGAAACATTGTTAATATACATGTACATTGTATGTGGATGAAACAGTGTTATACATGTACATTGTATGTGGATGAAACATTGTTATACATGTACATTATATGTGGATGAAACATTGTTATACATGTACATTGTATGTGGATGAAACATTGTTAATATACATGTACATTGTATGTGGATGAAACTTTGTTATACATGTACATTATATGTGGATGAAACATTGTTATACATGTACATTGTATGTGGATGAAGCATTGTTATACATGTACATTATATGTGGATGAAACATTGTTATACATGTACATTGTATGTGGATGAAACATTGTTATACATGTACATTGTATGTGGATGAAACATTGTTATACATGTACATTTTATGTGGATGAAACATTGTTATACATGTACATTGTATGTGGATGAAACATTGTTATACATGTACATTATATGTGGATGAAACATTGTTATACATGTACATTGTATGTGGATGAAACATTGTTATACATGTACATTGTATGTGGATGAAACATTGTTATACATGTACATTGTATGTGGATGAAACATTGTTATACATGTACATTGTATGTGGATGAAACATTGTTATACATGTACATTGTATGTGGATGAAACATTGCTATACATGTACATTGTATGTGGATGAAACATTGTTATACATGTACATTGTATGTGGATGAAACATTATTATACATGTACATTGTATGTGGATGAAACATTGTTATACATGTACATTGTATGTGGATGAAACATTGTTATACATGTACATTGTATGTGGATGAAACATTGTTAATATACATGTACATTGTATGTGGATGAAACATTGTTATACATGTACATTATATGTGGATGAAACAGTGTTATACATGTACATTATATGTGGATGAAACAGTGTTATACATGTACATTATATGTGGATGAAACATTGCTATACATGTACATTGTATGTGGATGAAACAGTGTTATTTTTACATGTACATTGTATGTGGATGAAACATTGTTAATATACATGTACATTGTATGTGGATGAAACATTGTTATACATGTACATTATATGTGGATGAAACATTGTTATACATGTACATTGTATGTGGATGAAACATTGTTATACATGTACATTATAAGTGGATGAAACATTGTTATACATGTACATTGTATGTGGATGAAACATTGTTATACATGTACATTATATGTGGATGAAACAGTGTTATACATGTACATGGTATGTGCATGAAACATTGTTAATATACATGTACATTGTATGTGGATGAAAGAGTGTTATACATGTATATTGTATGTGGATGAAACAGTGTTATACATGTACATTGTATGTGGATGAAACATTGTTATACATGTACATTATATGTGGATGAAACATTGTTATACATGTACATTGTATGTGGATGAAACATTGTTAATATACATGTACATTGTATGTGGATGAAACATTGTTATACATGTACATTATATGTGGATGAAACATTGTTATACATGTACATTGTATGTGAATGAAACATTGTTATACATGTACATTATATGTGGATGAAACATTGTTATACATGTACATTGTATGTGGATGAAACATTGTTATACATGTACATTATATGTGGATGAAACATTGTTATACATGTACATTGTATGTGGATGAAACATTGTTAATATACATGTACATTATATGTGGATGAAACATTGTTATACATGTACATTATATGTGGATGAAACATTGTTATACATGTACATTGTATGTGGATGAAACATTGTTAATATACATGTACATTGTATGTGGATGAAACATTGTTATACATGTACATTATATGTGGATGAAACAGTGTTATACATGTACATTATATGTGGATGAAACATTGTTATACATGTACATTATATGTGGATGAAACAGTGTTATACATGTACATTATATGTGGATGAAACATTGTTATACATGTACATTATATGTGGATGAAACAGTGTTATACATGTACATTATATGTGGATGAAACAGTGTTATACATGTACATTGTATGTGGATGAAACATTGTTATACATGTACATTATATGTGGATGAAACATTGTTATACATGTACATTATATGTGGATGAAACATTGTTATACATGTACATTATATGTGGATGAAACATTGTTATACATGTATATTGTATGTGGATGAAACAGTGTTATACATGTACATTATATGTGGATGAAACATTGTTATACATGTATATTGTATGTGGATGAAACAGTGTTATACATGTATATTGTATGTGGATGAAACATTGTTAATATACATGTACATTATATGTGGATGAAACTTTGTTATACATGTATATTGTATGTGGATGAAACATTGTTAATATACATGTACATTATATGTGGATGAAACATTGTTATACATATATATTGTATGTGGATGAAACAGTGTTATACATGTATATTGTATGTGGATGAAACAGTGTTATACATGTATATTGTATGTGGATGAAACAGTGTTATACATGTACATTTAAGTGTTATACATGTATATTGTATGTGGATCTAATGATTGTTATACATGTATTTGTATGTGGATGGAATGACTGTTATACATGTACCTGTATGCGGATGAAACAATTGTTATACATGTACATGTAAATGATTGTTATAAATGAATGTCATCAATAACCCATGGCTAATCACACTCAAATATTTTCCACTGAACACCTGTGGAACACTTGAAAGAAAATTCTTCTTTTTGGATTTGTATAATAACTTTTAATACAATGTTTTTCCACTTATTAACCAAATAAAGTACCAAAATAATGTAAAATAATTTTCTGGTCTATCAGAGTGTAAAATAAGTGCAAATAATTCCCAAGATGAAAACATGTTGGAGCCAATCAGATTTGAGATAAATAATTCATAAGTACAAGGAATTTTCATTCATTATGTGTCCCATGGGTGCTGAGTTGAGAGTATCTGGGTGATCAGATATAGGTGGAGAAAATGAATAATACATGTACAAGCGATTTTTAAAAGTCATTCCAATCAGAAACATTACTGTCCCTGGCAGCCATGTTGAATTTGCAATCGCCACCAAAGACAAACATTTGTAAACTATAACCACTCAATGAACAGTCCAGTCAACTTTGATTCCAACAGGCACATGAAGATGATTTTTAAATCAGTCTTATTTGCATATTCTGTAAAACTATATATTTCACACAAAATTGGATACAATTTTGAAAGTAGTCAGCCTACAGGACATTCAGGCCAACTTTGGTTAAAATTGGTTCAGTGGTTTCAGAGGAGAAGATATTTGAAAACAGAGGCTCCCAGGAGCCTGTAATCGCTCACCTGGATCAAAGCTGCTTTCAATAACAACACAACTGAACATGAAGTTTTACATGTTCTATCTTAAGCATCCAATTTAGTCAGAGATGGATGCTGTCCTGATGACTTGTCAAAAGTAAGCTAACTAGAAGAAGAACACACATTTAAGCAGCAATTGAAATTTGAGTACTCTGAAACCCTAAGACTGCATTAATTTCTATTTTTAGGGGCCCACTTTGGTTCATCATTGCAAACATTTATAAACAGAAAACTAAAATCCAAACACAGAACGTGCTAATGGAAGCAGGCTTGGAAGCCTTGTATACTCTAAAGCAGCAGAATTATTTTCCATTCCAAATGTCAAGCTGGAAAACTTTTCTTATATAGTCACTTGTTCAAAAGTAGCTATAAAAAATAAAATGTAGAATTTCTAGCACAGCTGCATTTGGTAAAACTAGCTTTGTCTTCCTTGATTTTGAATGTTCCTGTACCAGCGTTAAGTCTACAATGTATTTTTGCTAGATACAAACTGTACTATCAAATATGTACATGGCCCAGAATATGAGTTTCCTATTCTACACTATTCATTTTTTCACAGTCCTTTTCAAACCTTCTGACAAAATTGAGCAGTAACTCCTTTACAGGTAACAGTGACCATTTTGGTCTAAGAATGATGACTTGATTTGTAAACCTTAAGGTGCAATCATAAATCAACATCATGCCTAAGCAGTGTTTGTCATTTCAGGTCTTGTGATATGTAACAACCCTATGTTAACACAAAGTTCTATGCTTAGTAAAGACAGCCATTTTGGCCAAGACTAGTGAGACCATTTGTAAACCAAAAAACATCAAACCTAAGCAGTATTTGTAATACATCACAAAACTATGTTGATGCTCGGTTTTAGTAGCTGCAGCCATTTTGACCAAGATTTGTGACACCATTTGTAAACTGAAGGCTAAAATCATAATATATCAATACACCTCCACAGCATTTGTAATTCTGAGTCTGTGTATGACAACTGTATGTTTAACCTTTGTAATTCTGAGCCTGTGTATCACAACCGTATGTTTAACCTTTGTTCTATTCTTAGTAACAAAGAGAACTACTTAGGAATCATTCCATCAAAGTGTGGCCCCAATCAGTCTGAAAATTGCTTACAAGATACAACTTATCATTATCAAGCTTCAGATCATATATATGAAATCATACACATTATTATAAGCTAAGAAAACTTCAATCGAAAATTTCATCTTTACATTAAACAGGGTTCGTACACTTTTTTTTACCAGAAAATTCAAGTACTTTTCAAGGCACAAATTCCAGTTTTCAAGGACCAATTTTTCTGATACATTTTTATCCAAAATAGTAGATCTGAAGAAAACTATATATCTGAATGCATGACTGTGCAGTTTTCAAGGACCTTTCTCCAAATTCATGAACTTTCAAGTCCTTGATTTTCCTTATTGCCTTTTCAAGTGTTTTCAAGGATTTCAAGGACCTGTTACGAACCCTGATTAAAGAAAAATTCAAAGTTTGGCAAACAGGGAGTAGCTGTCTCACAGGTCTGAGAATTGCTGACACGATACAACTCATCATTACAAAGCTTCATTTGTTGCCTTGAATAATAGTGGTTGAATAGCAGTAAATGATATCATCTAAACTCCTAAAGGAGTGTAAATAAAGAGAAGTTTAAAATCTATGCTTAGTATGCTATAAAGTTCAATAAAGTTGCAGATTATTCAATATGCTGAGGCCAAAATAATTATGTCTGTTTCCTGCTACCAGTACAATTCTTAAAGGGGCACATAAAATTAACATTCCATAAAAATTTGGTTCCAATAGAGCAGACAAGAAGATTTTTATGTGAATTTCCCATAGGGTCCTATGTTAAACCGAGATCGGCTGTGGTGGCCATCTTGGTGGGAGAGCGTGACTGCCGGACACAATTTTGGAAGAGGACCATCCAATGACTATTCCATCAAAGTTTGGTTCTAATTGAGCTACTTTTTCCAGACAAGATGGTTTTTAAGTGAATTTCCCATAGGGTCCTATGTTAAACTAAGTTCAGCTGTGCAGCCATCTTGGTCAGAGGGTGGGACCACCAGACACAAATTTGGAAGAGGACCATCCAATGACTATTTTATCAAAGTTTGGTTCCAATTGGACAACTGGTTCCAGACAAGAAAATTTTTATGTGAATTTCCCATAGGGTCCTATGTTAAGCTAAGTTCGGCTGTGGGGGCCATCTTGGTCGAAGGGCCGAACCGCCGGACACATTTTTGGAAGAGAATCATCCAATGACTATTTCATCAAAATTTGGTTCTTATTGAGCAAATGGTTTCAGACAATAAGATTTTTATGGGAATTTCCCATAGGGTCCTATGTTAAATTAAGTTCGGCTGTGGCGGCCATCTTGGTTGGAGGTCTGAAATGCCGGACACAATATTTTTGGAAGGGGACCACCCAAGGATCATTTCAGCAAAGTTTGGTTGAGATTGGCTCAGTAGTTTCAGAGGAGAAGATTTTTTTTTAATTTCATCCCCCTTTTTTCTATATTTAGCTTGGTGGCCATCTTGGTTGGAAGTCGGGATCACCGAACACAAATTTGGAAGGGGGCCATCCAAAGACCATTCCACCAAAGTTTGGTTGCAATTGGCCCAGTGGTTTCAGAAGATTAAAATGTGAAATGTTGACGATGGACGACGGACGAAAAGTGATGGCAATAGCTCACCTGGCCTAAAGTTTATGAGAATGGTCTGTGGACGACAATGCAAAGTGATAGCAAAAGTTCACATGGTTTTGTTTGGCTGGTTTATGGTGTTTAAAGTCACTTTCAAAAATATTTCAGTTATATCGTGGCGGTCAGTTTTATTGGTGGAGGAAACCAGAGTACTTGGATAAAACCACTGACCTGTTGCAAGTCACTGACAAACTTGATCACATAATGTTGTATCGAGTACACCTCACCTTGAACGGAGTTTGAATTCAAAGCTCACATGACCAGAAAGGATCATGAGTGCAAATAAGCTACAAAATATTACTAGTATTACATCAAGTACATACATAAAGAATGGAAGAATGTGTCTTAAGAAAATGGATGCCTCCACTTCCAGATAAAGTAAACAAACATTTCTTTCTGCAAATCATAGACATCACTTATTATTATTACAGATATACATTATCAATAGAGTTAGGGGTTAGGGTTATGGTGTTTAACACCACTTTCAACAATATCTCGATGAGACTATACTAATGTTTAAAGAATATGATAAGGCATGATTTTAATCCTTATATATTACCATAAGCTTTTCCCTCTAAAATAAAATACATCATTAGGATTTAAGCTTTTCAAATATATCAGGGATACTAATACATATATGCATATGTCCCTCATATTTTTATGATAAGGAGTAGTTTTATAAGGATAGAAAAAGAGGCATCAAGTCTGAAATTGAACTTGGACTCCTCTTTATATGCGAGTGAAGCAAGCTCTTTATGGTAATAAATATGTACCTAGGTAATTTTGCTATTTTCAAATTTTATTAAATCTCTTCTGACATACTGACAAGAATTTTTTTTTCTGCACACTAGAAGTTAACTTTTGAGATCTTGTAAGGAACGAGAGTTTGATTGAACGAGACTAGTTTCGACCCTAAAAAAGTCGTCCCCGACACATCTCGGTCCAAAAATATCGACACTATTTTGATGCACAGGATGAGCGTGAAATCTGAAGATAATTTTCAGATTCGAGAGCAGTCATGGTCGATCGTGCCTGTTTCATATTAGTCAAATAATTTGCTGAAACCAAATGTAGGATGAACAGACATGGGTCAAACTTAATGCCACAAATGTCTAGGCATAATGTCTAGGCATAAAAATACATACAACTAGAGCTAGTGAAAAGGTTTCATTGTAATCTTGTACAAACTTAAAATACAGACCTACAAATGTTTTATCCAATCTCTGAAATTCTGCAACTAAATGCGACCTTGAACCAAGAATTTTTTCTCGTAAATCTTGTACTGCTGATGTCTCGAAGTTGCTGACTCTGAAATGGAAACCATAGAAATAAATTAACGGTGAAAGTAAGTATACAGTAAAATAAACAATATAAAATGTTGAATGGAACATTTTTTAACGATGGACTCAATGTGATTCCACAGATAAACTCTGTAGCATTCAAATGCTGTACATAATAGTAATTGTAGAACTGTATTAACAGTACTTTTTTACCATTAAGCACTACAGTTCTGCAGTTATTCATGGTATCTAATGACAAGATAAGAAATTTTCTTCAGATTATGTACTCAAAGAATTCAGAAATTAAATATGACCCATGTATTAATGGTGGAAAGATTTCCTGTAAGCTCATTGGACAAAGGCGAACAGTACCTGAATTCAGAATGGGATGATATATCATAGAAAATAATTTTATAATATGACATCCTGTGGTATGCTCAGGCCTTTCAATAAGGGGTGGCATCAGGTACTTTTACCCACTTAAATTGGTAATTGGTACCTCCTGATTTTAAAGAGTGTTGCATAAGATATTCATGAAAAATGTTCAAATCTTAAAAATAAGTACTGCCTGTAAATAGTGAAGTACTGGTATACTTGAAAAATATTGAAAGCCCTGTGTGTTCTTTTTTAAAATACCTAATAAGTTATGATCACCACAAATTGATTTGATTGATTAATTGATTGATTTATTGTGCTTAATGCCACTTTCAGCAATATTTCAGCTATATCATGGCGACCAGCTTTAGTGGTGGAGGAAGCCGGAGTACCCAGAGAGAATCACCGACCATGGGCAAGCAACTGGTAAACTTTATCACATGCGTCTGCGAGTTCAGTGCACCCTTCTTTGTAATTTACAAAGCCGTGCGCGAACCCACGCTATATTGGTGATAGGCTTGAATGAATTATTAGGTAATCCAACTACCTAACTCATTGAGACACCCGGGTCCACCACAAATTGACGACATAGACCAACTCACACAATCTGTACTACAATACCTCTGTGTAAATGTGATTTTCCTTCTGGATGACTTTGTCGTAGAATATTGTACCAAATTATAGTGTAAATCACGTCCAACTATCTTTAGATAAGCACCTCTGTTACTTCCATAATCATAGTAGTTTGACGCTGAAAATATCGTCAACACCTACAAATAATAAAAATAGTGAGAAAACAAGACTAAATTATGGTCTAGATCTACGTTGCTGCACAACAATGACTGCATTTTAATTGTCTCATTTTGGTAAAATGTTGTATATACAGTCAAACCTGTATTAAGAGGTCACCTTTGGGACAAAGAAGAAGTGGCCTTATAAGACAGGTCACCTCTCAAAAGAGGTTCAATTCATATGAAATTTTCTATGACAGGACAATCAAAAGGTGACCTTCCAATACAGGTGACTGCTTAATAGATGTGACTGCATGGGCAGGTTTGACTGTATGTAGGTGTACAATATGTAACTATAAAGAAAGGGGACGTTGTGGCATTGATCGTATGAATCAGGGCGAGGTGTACAACATTATGTGATAAAGTTTGTCAGTGACTTGCGACAGGTTGGTGGTTTTCACCGATTCTTCTGGTTTCCTCCACAAATAAAACTGACTGCCACGAGATAACTGAAATATTGTTGAAAGTGGCGTTAAACGCCATCAAAACAAATACCTATAAAGAATGTAGTATAGGTAAAGAGGATCATTAACTTAATCATTGAAGATACTGATATTAAGACAACAAAAACAAATACCTTCAAAGTATAGGGGAAAAAACGAAGATGAAAACGAAGAATTATGATCTACCAGAAATTAACACAGGATTGTTTTAACCTACTACAAGTGAAGTAAATCTTATGTTATAAACAAGAGGCTCAACTGAACCTGTAATTGTCACCTGGTAATAATTTATATAAACTGACGTGATCAGTGGACAATAAAATTATTTAAAAAAACAAAACAAAAACAACATTTATTGGTATTATTAAAGACCACTTTTTTGGGCAATCAGTTATGCAGTATCTCAGAAGCTTTATAGAACTTTTTGGGGCAATCAGTTATGCAGTATCTCAGAAGCTTTATAGAACTTTTTTGGGGCAATCAGTTATGCAGTATCTCAGAAGCTTTATAGAACTTTTTGGGGCAATCAGTTATGCAGTATCTCAGAAGCTTTATAGAACTTTTTTGGGGCAATCAGTTATGCAGTATCTCAGAAGCTTTATAGAACTTTTTGGGGCAATCAGTTATGCAGTATCTCAGAAGCTTTATAGAACTTTTTGGGGCAATCAGTTATGCAGTATCTCAGAAGCTTTATAGAACTTTTTGGGGCAATCAGTTATGCAGTATCTCAGAAGCTTTATAGAACTTTTTGGGGCAATCAGTTATGCAGTATCTCAGAAGCTTTATAGAACTTTTTGGGGCAATCAGTTATGCAGTATCTCAGAAGCTTTATAGAACTTTTTTTGGGGCAATCAGTTATGCAGTATCTCAGAAGCTTTATAGAACTTTTTGGGGCAATCAATTATGCAGTATCTCAGAAGCTTTATAGAACTTTTTGGGGCAATCAGTTATGCAGTATCTCAGAAGCTTTATAGAACTTTTTGGGGCAATCAGTTATGCAGTATCTCAGAAGCTTTATAGAACTTTTTGGGGCAATCAGTTATGCAGTATCTCAGAAGCTTTATAGAACTTTTTGGGGCAATCAGTTATGCAGTATCTCAGAAGCTTTATAGCACTTTTTTGGGGCAATCAGTTATGCAGTATCTCAGAAGCTTTATAGAACTTTTTTGGGGCAATCAGTTATGCAGTATCTCAGAAGCTTTATAGAACTTTGTTGGGGCAATCAGTTATGCAGTATCTAGGAAGCTTTATAGAACTTTTTCATCCATGTATTTTACATTAGAGATTTTGCTCTATAGGGTTTTATGCCAAAATCTGGTCTGTAGTGGTGGCCATTTTGGATAATCACTAATGATAACTATTCACAACCACATCCTTGGAAACCCTCTAGAGCCTCAAACTGACAGACTTTAAGTGAAAATGGTAGTTTATCAGTACCTTTTGATTATGACAGAATTCATATCCTTCAGCTTTACATTCATGTGACCTTATTATTCCCTTCAGCTGGTGTTTGGCAAGGAAAGCCTCTGTGACGTTACATCCAAAATAAACTCCACCACCTCTAAATGTGTTAGGTGTACACCCTGACTGTGTACGGGGGTCACTCCACATCAAATCTAACATCTGTAAAATAATAAACCTGTAAGTCAGCTGAGGCGGTATACCCTACTTTACCCCATACTGACCACAGAGGTTAATCAATAAGGCTCTATTATATTTGAGGGACTATAGTACCTGTGATCGTGTGATAGCTGGATTTATATCTACCTATGCAATCACTGCCTATTTTCCCTGAAGTTTGAGTCTGTCCCATGCAGAGGTGTATCGGGTGTATGGACATTTGTATTGTAAAAGCATGTTTTTGTAGACAGTAAAGAATATATTGTAAGTACTAAACTGACAGAATAAAAATAAACATCAACTCATGTGGAAAGTTCAAAGGTGAATCCTCCTACCTCTGAAGATATTAAATACTATATTTTACTCATAAAAAGTCACCAGCAACATCACCAAAAACAAGATATGATTATAATCTAACGATTATGGAGTCTCCCAAACTGGCCAATGACAACAGGTTTAAAAAATAAATCAAAAGCTACCTTTGAAATCGAACAATGTTGAATTTTTGCGGTATTGTGGCGGCCATTTTGAAAATGGAGACCGGTAGAAATTTTTCGATGTCGGGAATCAATTCACGACGTTGAAATCGAACAATGTTAAATTTGTGCGGTATTGTGGTGGCCAATTTGAAAATGGCGACCGGTAGAAATTTTTCGATGTCAGGAATCAATTCGGGACATCATAATCTACCCACATATGAAATGGCGTTGAAATCAGACAATGTTGAATTTGTACTGTATTGTGGTGGCCATTTTGAAAATGGCGACCGGTAGAAATTTTTCAATGTCGGGAATCAATTCGGGACATCATTATCTACCCACATATCAAATGTTGATGATATCGGACAATGTTGAATTTTTGCGGTATTGTGGTGGCCATTTTGAAAATGGTGACTGGTAGAAATTTTTCAATGTCGGGAATCAATTCGGGACATCATTATCTACCCACATATCAAATTTTGATGATATCGGACAATGTTGAATTTTTACCGCCCATTTTTTAATGCCATGTTTTGGCAGCCATTTTGAAAATGGCAGACATCTTGAAAATTTTGAAAATGCAGAATTGCTCCTCTAATGGTGACCTATCACTATGTCAAATTTTATGCCTCTATCATTATCCATTTAGAAGTTATCAACATTAATGTACGAAATTTCAACATTCCCATAGGATTCTATAGTAACCCCCACCTCCTTTGAACCCCTCAAAATATGACTTTGACCCCCTTTACCACAAAGCTGAAAACTTTAGGACCAACTAGAAACATATATCTATAACTCCACCAAGTTTCATGAAATTCTGTCCTGTAATTCCTGAGATCTGCCGTGGACAAGTTCATGGTTAATAATAATAAGAAATGGAGCAAAAACAATAAGTCTACAGATGTTGTTTGGGAGACTTAATTACGCCAACACAAAAAACAACTTTAATAGCGCTATTTTTGCAATTTTAAAAGTGACGAGACCTTAAAGGAAGACTGTTCTGGAGCCTTACTCATAAACATTACCACAGTGCTGTTTTTACCTGTTTCCACTCACAGATTTCTTGATCAGTTAACATCATTATGTCTATGTCATCCCTTGGTGGATGTAATATGGATAGAAACTAAAATATAAGTGTACATATGATAATATATATGTCATGATTGTACTCACTTTTGTAACAAAAGATTTGATCCGGTGTGAAATATGCTCAACTGAAGCGTTTTTAATGTGAAAAATGTTTTAAATGTACTTTTTCATGTGAAAAACATTTCACTAGTGTGAAATTTATTTTGGGTAATATTTCATAATTTAGGTTGTAAAATTTGCTTCAGAATAAATTTCACACACATGAAATTAGTTCCAAAACCATGAAACATATTTCGCCAGGTAACACATGGAATTTATTCTTTTCATTGTGGAATACTTTTTCATTTAAATTTAATATGAATCTAGTTCACAGAAAATTTGTTCCAGAGGAATCTTTTTCACAGGAACAAATCTTGACGTGCACTTTATCCATTTCTGCTTCAGATAAGCAATGGCTGATATTGCTTTAAACAAATATCACAAATATAGAAGAGGTGGCCCGGGTGGCTCAATGAGTTAGGTAGTTGGATTACCTAACAACTCATACAAGCCTATCACCAATACGGCGTGGGTTCGCTCCCAGCTTTGTAAATTACAAAAAAGGGTGCACTCGACTCGCAGCCGCAAGTGATAAAGTTTACCAGTTGCTTCCCCATGGTCAGTGGTTCTCTCCGGGTACTCCGGCTTCTTCCACCACTGAAACTGGTCGCCATGATATAACTGAAATATTGCTGAAAGTGGCATTAAACACCAAAATCAATCAATCAATCAAAAATAGAAGTGGTTACATTTTAACATTAATACATTATGTTAACACAATAGAGACTCAATCTATATCTATAAGTTAAGAAAGAGTCTTGTTATCGATGGTCTTTATTTTATCTTGTTAAGAAAGAGTCTTGTTATCGATGGTCTTTATTTTATCTTGTTAAGAAAGAGTCTTGTTATCGATGGTCTTTATTTTATCTTGTTAAGAAAGAGTCTTGTTATTGATGGTCTTTATTTTATCTTGTTAAGAAAGAGTCTTGTTATCAATGGTCTTTATTTTATCTTGTTAAGAAAGAGTCTTGTTATCGATGGTCTTTATTTTATCTTGTTAAGAAAGAGTCTTGTTATCAATGGTCTTTATTTTATCTTGTTAAGAAAGAGTCTTGTTATCGATGGTCTTTATTTTATCTTGTTAAGAAAGAGTCTTGTTATCGATGGTCTTTATTTTATCTTGTTAAGAAAGAGTCTTGTTATCGATGGTCTTTATTTTATCTTGTTAAGAAAGAGTCTTGTTATCAATGGTCTTTATTTTATCTTGTTAAGAAAGAGTCTTGTTATTGATGGTCTTTATTTTATCTTGCTAAGAAAGAGTCTTGTTATCAATGGTCTTTATTTTATCTTGTTAAGAAAGAGTCTTGTTATCGATGGTCTTTATTTTATCTTGTTAAGAAAGAGTCTTGTTATCAATGGTCTTTATTTTATCTTGTTAAGAAAGAGCCTTGTTATTGATGGTCTTTATTTTATCTTGTTAAGAAAGAGTCTTGTTATCAATGGTCTTTATTTTATCTTGTTAAGAAAGAGTCTTGTTATCGATGGTCTTTATTTTATCTTGTTAAGAAAGTGTCTTCTTATCAATGGTCTTTATTTTATCTTGTTAAGAAAGAGTCTTGTTATCAATGGTCTTTATTTTATCTTGTTAAGAAAGAGTCTTGTTATCAATGGTCTTTTTTTTATCTTGTTAAGAAAGAGTCTTGTTATCAATGGTCTTTATTTTATCTTGTTAAGAAAGAGTCTTGTTATCGATGGTCTTTATTTTATCTTGCTAAGAAAGAGTCTTGTTATCGATGGTCTTTATTTTATCTTGTTAAGAAAGAGTCTTGTTATCGATGGTCTTTATTTTATCTTCTTAAGAAAGAGTCTTGTTATCAATGGTCTTTATTTTATATTGTTAAGAAAGACTCTTGTTATCGATGGTCTTTATTTTATCTTGTTAAGAAAGAGTCTTGTTATCAATGGTCCTTATTTTATCTTGTTAAGAAAGAGTCTTGTTATTGATGGTATTTATTTTATCTTGTTAAGAAAGAGTCTTGTTATCAATGGTCTTTATTTTATCTTGTTAAAAAAGAGTCTTGTTATCGATGGTCTTTATTTTATCTTGTTAAGAAAGAGTCTTGTTATCGATGGTCTTTATTTTATTTTGTTAAGAAAGAGTCTTGTTATCAATGGTCTTTATTTTATCTTGTTAAGAAAGAGTCTTGTTATTGATGGTCTTTATTTTATCTTGTTAAGAAAGAGTCTTGCTATCAATGGTCTTTATTTTATCTTGTTAAGAAAGAGTCTTGTTATCGATGGTCTTTATTTTATCTTGTTAAGAAAGTGTCTTCTTATCAATGGTCTTTATTTTATCTTGTTAAGAAAGAGTCTTGTTATCAATGGTCTTTATTGTATCTTGTTAAGAAAGAGTCTTGTTATCAATGGTCTTTATTTTATCTTGTTAAGAAAGAGTCTTGTTATCAATGGTCTTTATTTTATCTTGTTAAGAAAGAGTCTTGTTATCGATGGTCTTTATTTTATCTTGCTAAGAAAGAGTCTTGTTATCGATGGTCTTTATTTTATCTTGTTAAGAAAGAGTCTTGTTATCGATGGTCTTTATTTTATCTTGTTAAGAAAGAGTCTTGTTATCAATAGTCTTTATTTTATCTTGTTAAGAAAGACTCTTGTTATCGATGGTCTTTATTTCATCTTGTTAAGAAAGAGTCTTGTTATCAATGGTCTTTATTTTATCTTGTTAAGAAAGAGTCTTGTTATTGATGGTCTTTATTTTATCTTGTTAAGAAAGAGTCTTGTTATCAATGGTCTTTATTTTATCTTGTTAAGAAAGAGTCTTGTTATCGATGGTCTTTATTTTATCTTGTTAAGAAAGAGTCTTGTTATCGATGGTCTTTATTTTATTTTGTTAAGAAAGAGTCTTGTTATCAATGGTCTTTATTTTATCTTGCTAAGAAAGAGTCTTGTTATCGATGGTCTTTATTTTATCTTGTTAAGAAAGAGTCTTTATATCGATGGTCTTTATTTTATCTTGTTAAGAAAGATTCTTGTTATCGATGGTCTTTATTTTATCTTGTTAAGAAAGTGTCTTGTTATCGATGGTCTTTATTTTATCTTGTTAAGAAAGAGTCTTGTTATCAATGGTCTTTATTTTATCTTGTTAAGAAAGAGTCTTGTTATTGATGGTCTTTATTTTATCTTGTTAAGAAAGAGTCTTGTTATCGATGGTCTTTATTTTATCTTGTTAAGAAAGAGTCTTGTTATCAATGGTCTTTATTTTATCTTGTTAATAAAGTGTCTTGTTATCAATGGTCTTTATTTTATCTTGTTAAGAAAGAGTCTTGTTATCAATGGTCTTTATTTTATCTTGTTAAGAAAGTGTCTTGTTATCGATGGTCTTTATTTTATCTTGTTAAGAAAGAGTCTTGTTATCAATGGTCTTTATTTTATCTTGTTAAGAAAGTGTCTTGTTATCGATGGTCTTTATTTTATCTTGTTAAGAAAGAGTCTTGTTATCAATGGTCTTTATTTTATCTTGTTAATAAAGTGTCTTGTTATCAATGGTCTTTATTTTATCTTGTTAAGAAAGAGTCTTGTTATCGATGGTCTTTATTTTATCTTGTTAAGAAAGAGTCTTGTTATCGATGGTCTTTATTTTATCTTGTTAAGAAAGAGTCTTGTTATCGATGGTCTTTATTTTATCTTGTTAACAAGAAAGAGTCTTGTTATTGATGGTCTTTATTTCATCTTGTTAAGAAAGAGTCTTGTTATCGATGGTCTTTATTTTATCTTGTTAAGAAAGAGTCTTGTTATCAATGGTCTTTATTTTATCTTGTTAATAAAGTGTCTTCTTATCAATGGTCTTTATTTTATCTTGTTAAGAAAGAGTCTTGTTATCGATGGTCTTTATTTTATCTTGTTAAGAAAGACTCTTGTTATCAATGGTCTTTATTTTATCTTGTTAAGAAAGAGTCTTGTTATCGATGGTCTTTATTTTATCTTGTTAACAAGAAAGAGTCTTGTTATTGATGGTCTTTATTTCATCTTGTTAAGAAAGAGTCTTGTTATCGATGGTCTTTATTTTATCTTGTTAAGAAAGAGTCTTGTTATCAATGGTCTTTATTTTATCTTGTTAACAAGAAAGAGTCTTGTTATTGATGGTCTTTATTTCATCTTGTTAAGAAAGAGTCTTGTTATCAATGGTCTTTATTTAATCTTGTTAAGAAAGAGTCTTGTTATGGATGGTCTTTATTTTATCTTGTTAACAAGAAAGAGTCTTGTTATTGATGGTCTTTATTTTATCTTGTTAAGAAAGAGTCTTGTTATCAATGGTCTTTATTTTATCTTGTTAAGAAAGAGTCTTGTTATCGATGGTCTTTATTTTATCTTGTTAACAAGAAAGAGTCTTGTTATTGATGGTCTTTATTTCATCTTGTTAAGAAAGAGTCTTGTTATAAATGGTCTTTATTTTATCTTGCTAAGAAAGAGTCTTGTTATCGATGGTCTTTATTTTATCTTGTTAAGAAAGAGTCTTGTTATCGATGGTCTTTATTTTATTTTGTTAAGAAAGAGTCTTGTTATCAATGGTCTTTATTTTATCTTGCTAAGAAAGAGTCTTGTTATCGATGGTCTTTATTTTATCTTGTTAAGAAAGAGTCTTTATATCGATGGTCTTTATTTTATCTTGTTAAGAAAGATTCTTGTTATCGATGGTCTTTATTTTATCTTGTTAAGAAAGTGTCTTGTTATCGATGGTCTTTATTTTATCTTGTTAAGAAAGAGTCTTGTTATCAATGGTCTTTATTTTATCTTGTTAAGAAAGAGTCTTGTTATTGATGGTCTTTATTTTATCTTGTTAAGAAAGAGTCTTGTTATCGATGGTCTTTATTTTATCTTGTTAAGAAAGAGTCTTGTTATCAATGGTCTTTATTTTATCTTGTTAATAAAGTGTCTTGTTATCAATGGTCTTTATTTTATCTTGTTAAGAAAGAGTATTGTTATCAATGGTCTTTATTTTATCTTGTTAAGAAAGTGTCTTGTTATCGATGGTCTTTATTTTATCTTGTTAAGAAAGAGTCTTGTTATCAATGGTCTTTATTTTATCTTGTTAAGAAAGTGTCTTGTTATCGATGGTCTTTATTTTATCTTGTTAAGAAAGAGTCTTGTTATCAATGGTCTTTATTTTATCTTGTTAATAAAGTGTCTTGTTATCAATGGTCTTTATTTTATCTTGTTAAGAAAGAGTCTTGTTATCGATGGTCTTTATTTTATCTTGTTAAGAAAGAGTCTTGTTATCGATGGTCTTTATTTTATCTTGTTAAGAAAGAGTCTTGTTATCGATGGTCTTTATTTTATCTTGTTAACAAGAAAGAGTCTTGTTATTGATGGTCTTTATTTCATCTTGTTAAGAAAGAGTCTTGTTATCGATGGTCTTTATTTTATCTTGTTATCAATGGTCTTTATTTTATCTTGTTAATAAAGTGTCTTCTTATCAATGGTCTTTATTTTATCTTGTTAAGAAAGAGTCTTGTTATCGATGGTCTTTATTTTATCTTGTTAAGAAAGACTCTTGTTATCAATGGTCTTTATTTTATCTTGTTAAGAAAGAGTCTTGTTATCGATGGTCTTTATTTTATCTTGTTAACAAGAAAGAGTCTTGTTATTGATGGTCTTTATTTCATCTTGTTAAGAAAGAGTCTTGTTATCGATGGTCTTTATTTTATCTTGTTAAGAAAGAGTCTTGTTATCAATGGTCTTTATTTTATCTTGTTAACAAGAAAGAGTCTTGTTATTGATGGTCTTTATTTCATCTTGTTAAGAAAGAGTCTTGTTATCAATGGTCTTTATTTAATCTTGTTAAGAAAGAGTCTTGTTATGGATGGTCTTTATTTTATCTTGTTAACAAGAAAGAGTCTTGTTATTGATGGTCTTTATTTTATCTTGTTAAGAAAGAGTCTTGTTATCAATGGTCTTTATTTTATCTTGTTAAGAAAGAGTCTTGTTATCGATGGTCTTTATTTTATCTTGTTAACAAGAAAGAGTCTTGTTATTGATGGTCTTTATTTCATCTTGTTAAGAAAGAGTCTTGTTATAAATGGTCTTTATTTTATCTTGCTAAGAAAGAGTCTTGTTATCAATGGTCTTTATTTTATCTTGTTAAGAAAGAGTCTTGTTATCGATGGTCTTTATTTTATCTTGTTAACAAGAAAGAGTCTTGTTATTGATGGTCTTTATTTTATCTTGTTAAGAAAGAGTCTTGTTATCGATGGTCTTTATTTTATCTTGTTAAGAAAGAGTCTTGTTATCGATGGTCTTTATTTTATCTTGTTAACAAGACAGATTCTTGTTATTGATGGTCTTTATTTCATCTTGTTAAGAAAGAGTCTTGTTATCGATGGTCTTTATTTTATCTTGTTAAGAAAGAGTCTTGTTATCAATGGTCTTTATTTTATCTTGTTAATAAAGTGTCTTGTTATCAATGGTCTTTATTTTATCTTGTTAAGAAAGAGTCTTGTTATCGATGGTCTTTATTTTATCTTCTTAACAAGAAAGAGTCTTGTTATTGATGGTCTTTATTTTATCTTGTTAATAAAGTGTCTTGTTATCAATGGTCTTTATTTTATCTTGTTAAGAAAAGTCTTGTTATCGATGGTCTTTATGTTATCTTGTTAAGAAAGAAACTTGTTATCAATGGTCTTTATTTTATCTTGTTAACAAGAAAGAGTCTTGTTATTGATGGTCTTTATTTCATCTTGTTAAGAAAGAGTCTTGTTATCGATGGTCTTTATTTTATCTTGTTAAGAAAGAGTCTTGTTATCGATGGTCTTTATTTTATCTTGCTAAGAAAGAGTCTTGTTATCGATGGTCTTTATTTTATCTTGTTAAGAAAGAGTCTTGTTATCGATGGTCTTTATTTTATCTTCTTAAGAAAGAGTCTTGTTATCAATGGTCTTTATTTTATATTGTTAAGAAAGACTCTTGTTATCGATGGTCTTTATTTTATCTTGTTAAGAAAGAGTCTTGTTATCAATGGTCCTTATTTTATCTTGTTAAGAAAGAGTCTTGTTATTGATGGTATTTATTTTATCTTGTTAAGAAAGAGTCTTGTTATCAATGGTCTTTATTTTATCTTGTTAAAAAAGAGTCTTGTTATCGATGGTCTTTATTTTATCTTGTTAAGAAAGAGTCTTGTTATCGATGGTCTTTATTTTATTTTGTTAAGAAAGAGTCTTGTTATCAATGGTCTTTATTTTATCTTGTTAAGAAAGAGTCTTGTTATTGATGGTCTTTATTTTATCTTGTTAAGAAAGAGTCTTGCTATCAATGGTCTTTATTTTATCTTGTTAAGAAAGAGTCTTGTTATCGATGGTCTTTATTTTATCTTGTTAAGAAAGTGTCTTCTTATCAATGGTCTTTATTTTATCTTGTTAAGAAAGAGTCTTGTTATCAATGGTCTTTATTGTATCTTGTTAAGAAAGAGTCTTGTTATCAATGGTCTTTATTTTATCTTGTTAAGAAAGAGTCTTGTTATCGATGGTCTTTATTTTATCTTGTTAAAAAAGAGTCTTGTTATCGATGGTCTTTATTTTATCTTGTTAAGAAAGAGTCTTGTCATTGATGGTCTTTATTTCATCTTGTTAAGAAAGAGTCTTGTTATCGATGGTCTTTATTTTATCTTGTTATCGATGGTCTTTATTTTATCTTGTTAAGAAAGAGTCTTGTTATTGATGGTCTTTATTTTATCTTGTTAAGAAAGAGTCTTGTTATCGATGGTCTTTATTTTATCTTGTTAAGAAAATGTCTTGTTATCGATGGTCTTTATTTTATCTTGTTAAGAAAGAGTCTTGTTATCGATGGTCTTTATTTTATCTTGTTAAGAAAGAGTCTTGTTATTGATGGTCTTTATTTTATCTTGTTATGAAAGAGTCTTGTTATCGATGGTCTTTATTTTATCTTGTTAAGAAAGAGTCTTGTTATCGATGGTCTTTATTTTATCTTGTTAAGAAAGAGTCTTGTTATCGATGGTCTTTATTTTATCTTGTTAAGAAAGAGTCTTGTTATCGATGGTCTTTATTTTATCTTGTTAAGAAAGAGTCTTGTTATTGATGGTCTTTATTTTATCTTGTTAAGAAAAAGTCTTGTTATTGATGGTCTTTATTTCATCTTGTTAAGAAAGAGTCTTGTTATCGATGGTCTTTATTTTATCTTGTTAAGAAAGTATTTTGTTATTGATGGTCTTTATTTTATCTTGTTAAGAAAGAGTCTTGTTATCGATGGTCTTTATTTTATCTTGTTAAGAAAGTGTCTTGTTATCGATGGTCTTTATTTTATCTTGTTAAGAAAGTGTCTTGTTATCGATGGTCTTTATTTTATCTTGCTAAGAAAGTGTCTTGTTATCGATGGTCTTTATTTTATCTTGTTAAGAAAGAGTCTTGTTATCAATGGTCTTTATTTTATCTTGTTAAGAAAGTGTCTTGTTATCGATGGTCTTTATTTTATCTTGTTAAGAAAGTGTCTTGTTATCGATGGTCTTTATTTTATCTTGTTAAGAAAGAGTCTTGTTATCAATGGTCTTTATTTTATCTTGTTAAGAAAGTGTCTTGTTATCAGTGGTCTTTATTTTATCTTGTTAATAAAGTGTCTTGTTATCAATGGTCTTTATTTTATCTTGTTAAGAAAGAGTCTTGTTATCAATGGTCTTTATTTTATCTTGTTAAGAAAGTGTCTTGTTATCGATGGTCTTTATTTTATCTTGTTAAGAAAGAGTCTTGTTATCAATGGTCTTTATTTTATCCTGTTAAGAAAGTGTCTTGTTATCGATGGTCTTTATTTTATCTTGTTAAGAAAGAGTCTTGTTATCAATGGTCTTTATTTTATCTTGTTAATAAAGTGTCTTGTTATCAATGGTCTTTATTTTATCTTGTTAAGAAAGAGTCTTGTTATCGATGGTCTTTATTTTATCTTGTTAAGAAAGACTCTTGTTATCAATGGTCTTTATTTTATCTTGTTAAGAAAGAGTCTTGTTATCGATGGTCTTTATTTTATCTTGTTAACAAGAAAGAGTCTTGTTATTGATGGTCTTTATTTCATCTTGTTAAGAAAGAGTCTTGTTATCGATGGTCTTTATTTTATCTTGTTAAGAAAGAGTCTTGTTATCAATGGTCTTTATTTTATCTTGTTAAGAAAGAGTCTTGTTATCAATGGTCTTTATTTTATCTTGTTAAGAAAGAGTCTTGTTATCAATGGTCTTTATTTTATCTTGTTAAGAAAGAGTCTTGTTATCGATGGTCTTTATTTTATCTTGCTAAGAAAGAGTCTTGTTATCGATGGTCTTTATTTTATCTTGTTAAGAAAGAGTCTTGTTATCGATGGTCTTTATTTTATCTTCTTAAGAAAGAGTCTTGTTATCAATGGTCTTTATTTTATATTGTTAAGAAAGAGTCTTGTTATCGATGGTCTTTATTTTATCTTGTTAAGAAAGAGTCTTGTTATCAATGGTCCTTATTTTATCTTGTTAAGAAAGAGTCTTGTTATCAATGGTCTTTATTTTATCTTGTTAAGAAAGAGTCTTGTTATTGATGGTCTTTATTTTATCTTGTTAAGAAAGAGTCTTGCTATCAATGGTCTTTATTTTATCTTGTTAAGAAAGAGTCTTGTTATCGATGGTCTTTATTTTATCTTGTTAAGAAAGTGTCTTCTTATCAATGGTCTTTATTTTATCTTGTTAAGAAAGAGTCTTGTTATCAATGGTCTTTATTGTATCTTGTTAAGAAAGAGTCTTGTTATCAATGGTCTTTATTTTATCTTGTTAAGAAAGAGTCTTGTTATCGATGGTCTTTATTTTATCTTGTTAAGAAAGAGTCTTGTTATCGATGGTCTTTATTTTATTTTGTTAAGAAAGAGTCTTGTTATCAATGGTCTTTATTTTATCTTGCTAAGAAAGAGTCTTGTTATCGATGGTCTTTATTTTATCTTGTTAAGAAAGAGTCTTGTTATCGATGGTCTTTATTTTATCTTGTTAAGAAAGAGTCTTGTTATCGATGGTCTTTATTTTATCTTGTTAAGAAAGTGTCTTGTTATCGATGGTCTTTATTTTATCTTGTTAAGAAAGAGTCTTGTTATCAATGGTCTTTATTTCATCTTGTTAAGAAAGAGTCTTGTTATTGATGGTCTTTATTTTATCTTGTTAAGAAAGAGTCTTGTTATCGATGGTCTTTATTTTATCTTGTTAAGAAAGAGTCTTGTTATCAATGGTCTTTATTTTATCTTGTTAATAAAGTGTCTTGTTATCAATGGTCTTTATTTTATCTTGTTAAGAAAGAGTCTTGTTATCAATGGTCTTTATTTTATCTTGTTAAGAAAGTGTCTTGTTATCGATGGTCTTTATTTTATCTTGTTAAGAAAGAGTCTTGTTATCAATGGTCTTTATTTTATCTTGTTAAGAAAGAGTCTTGTCATCGATGGTCTTTATTTTATCTTGTTAAGAAAGAGTCTTGTTATCGATGGTCTTTATTTTATCTTGTTAAGAAAGAGTCTTGTTATCGATGGTCTTTATTTTATCTTGTTAACAAGAAAGAGTCTTGTTATTGATGGTCTTTATTTCATCTTGTTAAGAAAGAGTCTTGTTATCGATGGTCTTTATTTTATCTTGTTAAGAAAGAGTCTTGTTATCGATGGTCTTTATTTTATCTTGTTAACAAGAAAGAGTCTTGTTATTGATGGTCTTTATTTCATCTTGTTAAGAAAGAGTCTTGTTATCGATGGTCTTTATTTTATCTTGTTAAGAAAGAGTCTTGTTATCAATGGTCTTTATTTTATCTTGTTAATAAAGTGTCTTGTTATCAATGGTCTTTATTTTATCTTGTTAAGAAAGAGTCTTGTTATCGATGGTCTTTATTTTATCTTGTTAAGAAAGACTCTTGTTATCAATGGTCTTTATTTTATCTTGTTAAGAAAGAGTCTTGTTATCGATGGTCTTTATTTTATCTTGTTAACAAGAAAGAGTCTTGTTATTGATGGTCTTTATTTCATCTTGTTAAGAAAGAGTCTTGTTATCTATGGTGTTTATTTTATCTTGTTAAGAAAGAGTCTTGTTATCAATGGTCTTTATTTTATCTTGTTAACAAGAAAGAGTCTTGTTATTGATGGTCTTTATTTCATTTTGTTAAGAAAGAGTCTTGTTATCAATGGTCTTTATTTAATCTTGTTAAGAAAGAGTCTTGTTATGGATGGTCTTTATTTTATCTTGTTAACAAGAAAGAGTCTTGTTATTGATGGTCTTTATTTTATCTTGTTAAGAAAGAGTCTTGTTATCAATGGTCTTTATTTTATCTTGTTAAGAAAGAGACTTGTTATCGATGGTCTTTATTTTATCTTGTTAACAAGAAAGAGTCTTGTTATTGATGGTCTTTATTTCATCTTGTTAAGAAAGAGTCTTGTTATAAATGGTCTTTATTTTATCTTGCTATGAAAGAGTCTTGTTATCAATGGTCTTTATTTTATCTTGTTAAGAAAGAGTCTTGTTATCGATGGTCTTTATATTTTCTTGTTAACAAGAAAGAGTCTTGTTATTGATGGTCTTTATTTTATCTTGTTAAGAAAGAGTCTTGTTATCGATGGTCTTTATTTTATCTTGTTAAGAAAGAGTCTTGTTACCAATGGTCTTTATTTTATCTTGTTAACAAGAAAGATTCTTGTTATTGATGGTCTTTATTTCATCTTGTTAAGAAAGAGTCTTGTTATCGATGGTCTTTATTTTATCTTGTTAAGAAAGAGTCTTGTTATCAATGGTCTTTATTTTATCTTGTTAATAAAGTGTCTTGTTATCAATGGTCTTTATTTTATCTTGTTAAGAAAGAGTCTTGTTATCGATGGTCTTTATTTTATCTTCTTAACAAGAAAGAGTCTTGTTATTGATGGTCTTTATTTTATCTTGTTAATAAAGTGTCTTGTTATCAATGATCTTTATTTTATCTTGTTAAGAAAAGTCTTGTTATCGATGGTCTTTATGTTATCTTGTTAAGAAAGAATCTTGTTATCAATGGTCTTTATTTTATCTTGTTAACAAGAAAGAGTCTTGTTATTGATGGTCTTTATTTCATCTTGTTAAGAAAGAGTCTTGTTATCGATGGTCTTTATTTTATCTTGTTAAAAAAGAGTCTTGTTATCGATGGTCTTTATTTTATCTTGTTAAGAAAGAGTCTTGTCATTGATGGTCTTTATTTCATCTTGTTAAGAAAGAGTCTTGTTATCGATGGTCTTTATTTTATCTTGTTAAGAAAGAGTCTTGTTATCGATGGTCTTTATTTTATCTTGTTAAGAAAGAGTCTTGTTATTGATGGTCTTTATTTCATCTTGTTAAGAAAGAGTTTTGTTATCGATGGTCTTTATTTTATCTTGTTAAGAAAGAGTCTTGTTATTGATGGTCTTTATTTTATCTTGTTAAGAAAGAGTCTTGTTATCGATGGTCTTTATTTTATCTTGTTAAGAAAGTGTCTTGTTATCGATGGTCTTTATTTTATCTTGTTAAGAAAGAGTCTTGTTATTGATGGTCTTTATTTCATCTTGTTAAGAAAGAGTTTTGTTATCGATGGTCTTTATTTTATCTTGTTAAGAAAGAGTCTTGTTATTGATGGTCTTTATTTTATCTTGTTAAGAAAGAGTCTTGTTATCGATGGTCTTTATTTTATCTTGTTAAGAAAGTGTCTTGTTATCGATGGTCTTTATTTTATCTTGTTAAGAAAGAGTCTTGTTATTGATGGTCTTTATTTTATCTTGTTAAGAAAGTGTCTTGTTATCAATGGTCTTTATTTTATCTTGTTAATAAAGTGTCTTGTTATCAATGGTCTTTATTTTATCTTGTTAAGAAAGAGTCTTGTTATCAATGGTCTTTATTTTATCTTGTTAAGAAAGTGTCTTGTTATCGATGGTCTTTATTTTATCTTGTTAAGAAAGAGTCTTGTTATCAATGGTCTTTATTTTATCTTGTTAAGAAAGTGTCTTGTTATCGATGGTCTTTATTTTATCTTGTTAAGAAAGAGTCTTGTTATCAATGGTCTTTATTTTATCTTGTTAATAAAGTGTCTTGTTATCAATGGTCTTTATTTTATCTTGTTAAGAAAGAGTCTTGTTATCGATGGTCTTTATTTTATCTTGTTAAGAAAGAGTCTTGTTATCGATGGTCTTTATTTTATCTTGTTAAGAAAGACTCTTGTTATCGATGGTCTTTATTTTATCTTGTTAACAAGAAAGAGTCTTGTTATTGATGGTCTTTATTTCATCTTGTTAAGAAAGAGTCTTGTTATCGATGGTCTTTATTTTATCTTGTTAAGAAAGAGTCTTGTTATCAATGGTCTTTATTTTATCTTGTTAACAAGAAAGAGTCTTGTTATTGATGGTCTTTATTTCATCTTGTTAAGAAAGATTCTTGTTATCAATGGTCTTTATTTAATCTTGTTAAGAAAGAGTCTTGTTATGGATGGTCTTTATTTTATCTTGTTAACAAGAAAGAGTCTTGTTATTGATGGTCTTTATTTTATCTTGTTAAGAAAGAGTCTTGTTATCAATGGTCTTTATTTTATCTTGTTAAGAAAGAGTCTTGTTATCGATGGTCTTTATTTTATCTTGTTAACAAGAAAGAGTCTTGTTATTGATGGTCTTTATTTCATCTTGTTAAGAAAGAGTCTTGTTATAAATGGTCTTTATTTTATCTTGCTAAGAAAGAGTCTTGTTATCAATGGTCTTTATTTTATCTTGTTAAGAAAGAGTCTTGTTATCGATGGTCTTTATATTTTCTTGTTAACAAGAAAGAGTCTTGTTATTGATGGTCTTTATTTTATCTTGTTAAGAAAGAGTCTTGTTATCGATGGTCTTTATTTTATCTTGTTAAGAAAGAGTCTTGTTACCAATGGTCTTTATTTTATCTTGTTAACAAGAAAGATTCTTGTTATTGATGGTCTTTATTTCATCTTGTTAAGAAAGAGTCTTGTTATCGATGGTCTTTATTTTATCTTGTTAAGAAAGAGTCTTGTTATCAATGGTCTTTATTTTATCTTGTTAATAAAGTGTCTTGTTATCAATGGTCTTTATTTTATCTTGTTAAGAAAGAGTCTTGTTATCGATGGTCTTTATTTTATCTTCTTAACAAGAAAGAGTCTTGTTATTGATGGTCTTTATTTTATCTTGTTAATAAAGTGTCTTGTTATCAATGATCTTTATTTTATCTTGTTAAGAAAAGTCTTGTTATCGATGGTCTTTATGTTATCTTGTTAAGAAAGAATCTTGTTATCAATGGTCTTTATTTTATCTTGTTAACAAGAAAGAGTCTTGTTATTGATGGTCTTTATTTCATCTTGTTAAGAAAGAGTCTTGTTATCGATGGTCTTTATTTTATCTTGTTAAGAAAGAGTCTTGTTATTAATGGTCTTTATTTTATCTTGTTAAGAAAGAGTCTTGTTATCGATGGTCTTTATTTTATCTTGTTAAGAAAGAGTCTTGTTATTGATGGTCTTTATTTCATCTTGTTAAGAAAGAGTCTTGTTATCAATGGTCTTTATTTTATCTTGTTAAGAAAGAGTCTTGTTATTGATGGTCTTTATTTTATCTTGTTAAGAAAGAGTCTTGTTATCGATGGTCTTTATTTTATCTTGTTAAGAAAGAGTCTTGTTATTGATGGTCTTTATTTTATCTTGTTAAGAAAGTGTCTTGTTATTGATGGTCTTTATTTTATCTTGTTAAGAAAGTGTCTTGTTATCAGTGGTCTTTATTTTATCTTGTTAAGAAAGTGTCTTGTTATCGATGGTCTTTATTTTATCTTGTTAAGAAAGAGTCTTGTTATCAATGGTCTTTATTTTATCTTGTTAAGAAAGTGTCTTGTTATCAGTGGTCTTTATTTTATCTTGTTAATAAAGTGTCTTGTTATCAATGGTCTTTATTTTATCTTGTTAAGAAAGAGTCTTGTTATCAATGGTCTTTATTTTATCTTGTTAAGAAAGTGTCTTGTTATCGATGGTCTTTATTTTATCTTGTTAAGAAAGAGTCTTGTTATCAATGGTCTTTATTTTATCTTGTTAAGAAAGTGTCTTGTTATCGATGGTCTTTATTTTATCTTGTTAAGAAAGAGTCTTGTTATCAATGGTCTTTATTTTATCTTGTTAATAAAGTGTCTTGTTATCAATGGTCTTTATTTTATCTTGTTAAGAAAGAGTCTTGTTATCGATGGTCTTTATTTTATCTTGTTAAGAAAGACTCTTGTTATCAATGGTCTTTATTTTATCTTGTTAAGAAAGAGTCTTGTTATCGATGGTCTTTATTTTATCTTGTTAACAAGAAAGAGTCTTGTTATTGATGGTCTTTATTTCATCTTGTTAAGAAAGAGTCTTGTTATCGATGGTCTTTATTTTATCTTGTTAAGAAAGAGTCTTGTTATCAATGGTCTTTATTTTATCTTGTTAAGAAAGAGTCTTGTTATCAATGGTCTTTATTTTATCTTGTTAAGAAAGAGTCTTGTTATCAATGGTCTTTATTTTATCTTGTTAAGAAAGAGTCTTGTTATCGATGGTCTTTATTTTATCTTGCTAAGAAAGAGTCTTGTTATCGATGGTCTTTATTTTATCTTGTTAAGAAAGAGTCTTGTTATCGATGGTCTTTATTTTATCTTCTTAAGAAAGAGTCTTGTTATCAATGGTCTTTATTTTATATTGTTAAGAAAGAGTCTTGTTATCGATGGTCTTTATTTTATCTTGTTAAGAAAGAGTCTTGTTATCAATGGTCCTTATTTTATCTTGTTAAGAAAGAGTCTTGTTATCAATGGTCTTTATTTTATCTTGTTAAGAAAGAGTCTTGTTATTGATGGTCTTTATTTTATCTTGTTAAGAAAGAGTCTTGCTATCAATGGTCTTTATTTTATCTTGTTAAGAAAGAGTCTTGTTATCGATGGTCTTTATTTTATCTTGTTAAGAAAGTGTCTTCTTATCAATGGTCTTTATTTTATCTTGTTAAGAAAGAGTCTTGTTATCAATGGTCTTTATTGTATCTTGTTAAGAAAGAGTCTTGTTATCAATGGTATTTATTTTATCTTGTTAAGAAAGAGTCTTGTTATCAATGGTCTTTATTTTATCTTGTTAAGAAAGAGTCTTGTTATCGATGGTCTTTATTTTATCTTGCTAAGAAAGAGTCTTGTTATCAATGGTCTTTATTTTATCTTGTTAAGAAAGAGTCTTGTTATCGATGGTCTTTATTTTATCTTGTTAAGAAAGAGTCTTGTTATCAATAGTCTTTATTTTATCTTGTTAAGAAAGAGTCTTGTTATCGATAGTCTTTATTTTATCTTGTTAAGAAAGAGTCTTGTTATCAATGGTCCTTATTTTATCTTGTTAAGAAAGAGTCTTGTTATTGATGGTCTTTATTTTATCTTGTTAAGAAAGAGTCTTGTTATCAATGGTCTTTATTTTATCTTGTTAAGAAAGAGTCTTGTTATCGATGGTCTTTATTTTATCTTGTTAAGAAAGAGTCTTGTTATCGATGGTCTTTATTTTATTTTGTTAAGAAAGAGTCTTGTTATCAATGGTCTTTATTTTATCTTGCTAAGAAAGAGTCTTGTTATCGATGGTCTTTATTTTATCTTGTTAAGAAAGAGTCTTGTTATTGATGGTCTTTATTTTATCTTGTTAAGAAAGAGTCTTGTTATCGATGGTCTTTATTTTATCTTGTTAAGAAAGTGTCTTGTTATCGATGGTCTTTATTTTATCTTGTTAAGAAAGAGTCTTGTTATCAATGGTCTTTATTTTATCTTGTTAAGAAAGAGTCTTGTTATTGATGGTCTTTATTTTATCTTGTTAAGAAAGAGTCTTGTTATCGATGGTCTTTATTTTATCTTGTTAAGAAAGAGTCTTGTTATCAATGGTCTTTATTTTATCTTGTTAATAAAGTGTCTTGTTATCAATGGTCTTTATTTTATCTTGTTAAGAAAGAGTCTTGTTATCAATGGTCTTTATTTTATCTTGTTAAGAAAGTGTCTTGTTATCGATGGTCTTTATTTTATCTTGTTAAGAAAGAGTCTTGTTATCAATGGTCTTTATTTTATCTTGTTAAGAAAGAGTCTTGTCATCGATGGTCTTTATTTTATCTTGTTAAGAAAGAGTCTTGTTATCGATGGTCTTTATTTTATCTTGTTAAGAAAGAGTCTTGTTATCGATGGTCTTTATTTTATCTTGTTAACAAGAAAGAGTCTTGTTATTGATGGTCTTTATTTCATCTTGTTAAGAAAGAGTCTTGTTATCGATGGTCTTTATTTTATCTTGTTAAGAAAGAGTCTTGTTATCGATGGTCTTTATTTTATCTTGCTAAGAAAGAGTCTTGTTATCGATGGTCTTTATTTTATCTTGTTAAGAAAGAGTCTTGTTATCGATGGTCTTTATTTTATCTTCTTAAGAAAGAGTCTTGTTATCAATGGTCTTTATTTTATATTGTTAAGAAAGACTCTTGTTATCGATGGTCTTTATTTTATCTTGTTAAGAAAGAGTCTTGTTATCAATGGTCCTTATTTTATCTTGTTAAGAAAGAGTCTTGTTATTGATGGTATTTATTTTATCTTGTTAAGAAAGAGTCTTGTTATCAATGGTCTTTATTTTATCTTGTTAAAAAAGAGTCTTGTTATCGATGGTCTTTATTTTATCTTGTTAAGAAAGAGTCTTGTTATCGATGGTCTTTATTTTATTTTGTTAAGAAAGAGTCTTGTTATCAATGGTCTTTATTTTATCTTGTTAAGAAAGAGTCTTGTTATTGATGGTCTTTATTTTATCTTATTAAGAAAGAGTCTTGCTATCAATGGTCTTTATTTTATCTTGTTAAGAAAGAGTCTTGTTATCGATGGTCTTTATTTTATCTTGTTAAGAAAGTGTCTTCTTATCAATGGTCTTTATTTTATCTTGTTAAGAAAGAGTCTTGTTATCAATGGTCTTTATTGTATCTTGTTAAGAAAGAGTCTTGTTATCAATGGTCTTTATTTTATCTTGTTAAGAAAGAGTCTTGTTATCGATGGTCTTTATTTTATCTTGTTAAAAAAGAGTCTTGTTATCGATGGTCTTTATTTTATCTTGTTAAGAAAGAGTCTTGTCATTGATGGTCTTTATTTCATCTTGTTAAGAAAGAGTCTTGTTATCGATGGTCTTTATTTTATCTTGTTATCGATGGTCTTTATTTTATCTTGTTAAGAAAGAGTCTTGTTATTGATGGTCTTTATTTTATCTTGTTAAGAAAGAGTCTTGTTATCGATGGTCTTTATTTTATCTTGTTAAGAAAATGTCTTGTTATCGATGGTCTTTATTTTATCTTGTTAAGAAAGAGTCTTGTTATCGATGGTCTTTATTTTATCTTGTTAAGAAAGAGTCTTGTTATTGATGGTCTTTATTTTATCTTGTTATGAAAGAGTCTTGTTATCGATGGTCTTTATTTTATCTTGTTAAGAAAGAGTCTTGTTATCGATGGTCTTTATTTTATCTTGTTAAGAAAGAGTCTTGTTATCGATGGTCTTTATTTTATCTTGTTAAGAAAGAGTCTTGTTATCGATGGTCTTTATTTTATCTTGTTAAGAAAGAGTCTTGTTATTGATGGTCTTTATTTTATCTTGTTAAGAAAAAGTCTTGTTATTGATGGTCTTTATTTCATCTTGTTAAGAAAGAGTCTTGTTATCGATGGTCTTTATTTTATCTTGTTAAGAAAGTATTTTGTTATTGATGGTCTTTATTTTATCTTGTTAAGAAAGAGTCTTGTTATCGATGGTCTTTATTTTATCTTGTTAAGAAAGTGTCTTGTTATCGATGGTCTTTATTTTATCTTGTTAAGAAAGTGTCTTGTTATCGATGGTCTTTATTTTATCTTGCTAAGAAAGTGTCTTGTTATCGATGGTCTTTATTTTATCTTGTTAAGAAAGAGTCTTGTTATCAATGGTCTTTATTTTATCTTGTTAAGAAAGTGTCTTGTTATCGATGGTCTTTATTTTATCTTGTTAAGAAAGTGTCTTGTTATCGATGGTCTTTATTTTATCTTGTTAAGAAAGAGTCTTGTTATCAATGGTCTTTATTTTATCTTGTTAAGAAAGTGTCTTGTTATCAGTGGTCTTTATTTTATCTTGTTAATAAAGTGTCTTGTTATCAATGGTCTTTATTTTATCTTGTTAAGAAAGAGTCTTGTTATCAATGGTCTTTATTTTATCTTGTTAAGAAAGTGTCTTGTTATCGATGGTCTTTATTTTATCTTGTTAAGAAAGAGTCTTGTTATCAATGGTCTTTATTTTATCCTGTTAAGAAAGTGTCTTGTTATCGATGGTCTTTATTTTATCTTGTTAAGAAAGAGTCTTGTTATCAATGGTCTTTATTTTATATTGTTAATAAAGTGTCTTGTTATCAATGGTCTTTATTTTATCTTGTTAAGAAAGAGTCTTGTTATCGATGGTCTTTATTTTATCTTGTTAAGAAAGACTCTTGTTATCAATGGTCTTTATTTTATCTTGTTAAGAAAGAGTCTTGTTATCGATGGTCTTTATTTTATCTTGTTAACAAGAAAGAGTCTTGTTATTGATGGTCTTTATTTCATCTTGTTAAGAAAGAGTCTTGTTATCGATGGTCTTTATTTTATCTTGTTAAGAAAGAGTCTTGTTATCAATGGTCTTTATTTTATCTTGTTAAGAAAGAGTCTTGTTATCAATGGTCTTTATTTTATCTTGTTAAGAAAGAGTCTTGTTATCAATGGTCTTTATTTTATCTTGTTAAGAAAGAGTCTTGTTATCGATGGTCTTTATTTTATCTTGCTAAGAAAGAGTCTTGTTATCGATGGTCTTTATTTTATCTTGTTAAGAAAGAGTCTTGTTATCGATGGTCTTTATTTTATCTTCTTAAGAAAGAGTCTTGTTATCAATGGTCTTTATTTTATATTGTTAAGAAAGAGTCTTGTTATCGATGGTCTTTATTTTATCTTGTTAAGAAAGAGTCTTGTTATCAATGGTCCTTATTTTATCTTGTTAAGAAAGAGTCTTGTTATCAATGGTCTTTATTTTATCTTGTTAAGAAAGAGTCTTGTTATTGATGGTCTTTATTTTATCTTGTTAAGAAAGAGTCTTGCTATCAATGGTCTTTATTTTATCTTGTTAAGAAAGAGTCTTGTTATCGATGGTCTTTATTTTATCTTGTTAAGAAAGTGTCTTCTTATCAATGGTCTTTATTTTATCTTGTTAAGAAAGAGTCTTGTTATCAATGGTCTTTATTGTATCTTGTTAAGAAAGAGTCTTGTTATCAATGGTATTTATTTTATCTTGTTAAGAAAGAGTCTTGTTATCAATGGTCTTTATTTTATCTTGTTAAGAAAGAGTCTTGTTATCGATGGTCTTTATTTTATCTTGCTAAGAAAGAGTCTTGTTATCGATGGTCTTTATTTTATCTTGTTAAGAAAGAGTCTTGTTATCGATGGTCTTTATTTTATCTTGTTAAGAAAGAGTCTTTTTATCAATAGTCTTTATTTTATCTTGTTAAGAAAGAGTCTTGTTATCGATAGTCTTTATTTTATCTTGTTAAGAAAGAGTCTTGTTATCAATGGTCCTTATTTTATCTTGTTAAGAAAGAGTCTTGTTATTGATGGTCTTTATTTTATCTTGTTAAGAAAGAGTCTTGTTATCAATGGTCTTTATTTTATCTTGTTAAGAAAGAGTCTTGTTATCGATGGTCTTTATTTTATCTTGTTAAGAAAGAGTCTTGTTATCGATGGTCTTTATTTTATTTTGTTAAGAAAGAGTCTTGTTATCAATGGTCTTTATTTTATCTTGCTAAGAAAGAGTCTTGTTATCGATGGTCTTTATTTTATCTTGTTAAGAAAGAGTCTTGTTATCGATGGTCTTTATTTTATCTTGTTAAGAAAGAGTCTTGTTATCGATGGTCTTTATTTTATCTTGTTAAGAAAGTGTCTTGTTATCGATGGTCTTTATTTTATCTTGTTAAGAAAGAGTCTTGTTATCAATGGTCTTTATTTCATCTTGTTAAGAAAGAGTCTTGTTATTGATGGTCTTTATTTTATCTTGTTAAGAAAGAGTCTTGTTATCGATGGTCTTTATTTTATCTTGTTAAGAAAGAGTCTTGTTATCAATGGTCTTTATTTTATCTTGTTAATAAAGTGTCTTGTTATCAATGGTCTTTATTTTATCTTGTTAAGAAAGAGTCTTGTTATCAATGGTCTTTATTTTATCTTGTTAAGAAAGTGTCTTGTTATCGATGGTCTTTATTTTATCTTGTTAAGAAAGAGTCTTGTTATCAATGGTCTTTATTTTATCTTGTTAAGAAAGAGTCTTGTCATCGATGGTCTTTATTTTATCTTGTTAAGAAAGAGTCTTGTTATCGATGGTCTTTATTTTATCTTGTTAAGAAAGAGTCTTGTTATCGATGGTCTTTATTTTATCTTGTTAACAAGAAAGAGTCTTGTTATTGATGGTCTTTATTTCATCTTGTTAAGAAAGAGTCTTGTTATCGATGGTCTTTATTTTATCTTGTTAAGAAAGAGTCTTGTTATCGATGGTCTTTATTTTATCTTGTTAACAAGAAAGAGTCTTGTTATTGATGGTCTTTATTTCATCTTGTTAAGAAAGAGTCTTGTTATCGATGGTCTTTATTTTATCTTGTTAAGAAAGAGTCTTGTTATCAATGGTCTTTATTTTATCTTGTTAATAAAGTGTCTTGTTATCAATGGTCTTTATTTTATCTTGTTAAGAAAGAGTCTTGTTATCGATGGTCTTTATTTTATCTTGTTAAGAAAGACTCTTGTTATCAATGGTCTTTATTTTATCTTGTTAAGAAAGAGTCTTGTTATCGATGGTCTTTATTTTATCTTGTTAACAAGAAAGAGTCTTGTTATTGATGGTCTTTATTTCATCTTGTTAAGAAAGAGTCTTGTTATCTATGGTGTTTATTTTATCTTGTTAAGAAAGAGTCTTGTTATCAATGGTCTTTATTTTATCTTGTTAACAAGAAAGAGTCTTGTTATTGATGGTCTTTATTTCATTTTGTTAAGAAAGAGTCTTGTTATCAATGGTCTTTATTTAATCTTGTTAAGAAAGAGTCTTGTTATGGATGGTCTTTATTTTATCTTGTTAACAAGAAAGAGTCTTGTTATTGATGGTCTTTATTTTATCTTGTTAAGAAAGAGTCTTGTTATCAATGGTCTTTATTTTATCTTGTTAAGAAAGAGACTTGTTATCGATGGTCTTTATTTTATCTTGTTAACAAGAAAGAGTCTTGTTATTGATGGTCTTTATTTCATCTTGTTAAGAAAGAGTCTTGTTATAAATGGTCTTTATTTTATCTTGCTATGAAAGAGTCTTGTTATCAATGGTCTTTATTTTATCTTGTTAAGAAAGAGTCTTGTTATCGATGGTCTTTATATTTTCTTGTTAACAAGAAAGAGTCTTGTTATTGATGGTCTTTATTTTATCTTGTTAAGAAAGAGTCTTGTTATCGATGGTCTTTATTTTATCTTGTTAAGAAAGAGTCTTGTTACCAATGGTCTTTATTTTATCTTGTTAACAAGAAAGATTCTTGTTATTGATGGTCTTTATTTCATCTTGTTAAGAAAGAGTCTTGTTATCGATGGTCTTTATTTTATCTTGTTAAGAAAGAGTCTTGTTATCAATGGTCTTTATTTTATCTTGTTAATAAAGTGTCTTGTTATCAATGGTCTTTATTTTATCTTGTTAAGAAAGAGTCTTGTTATCGATGGTCTTTATTTTATCTTCTTAACAAGAAAGAGTCTTGTTATTGATGGTCTTTATTTTATCTTGTTAATAAAGTGTCTTGTTATCAATGATCTTTATTTTATCTTGTTAAGAAAAGTCTTGTTATCGATGGTCTTTATGTTATCTTGTTAAGAAAGAATCTTGTTATCAATGGTCTTTATTTTATCTTGTTAACAAGAAAGAGTCTTGTTATTGATGGTCTTTATTTCATCTTGTTAAGAAAGAGTCTTGTTATCGATGGTCTTTATTTTATCTTGTTAAAAAAGAGTCTTGTTATCGATGGTCTTTATTTTATCTTGTTAAGAAAGAGTCTTGTCATTGATGGTCTTTATTTCATCTTGTTAAGAAAGAGTCTTGTTATCGATGGTCTTTATTTTATCTTGTTAAGAAAGAGTCTTGTTATCGATGGTCTTTATTTTATCTTGTTAAGAAAGAGTCTTGTTATTGATGGTCTTTATTTCATCTTGTTAAGAAAGAGTTTTGTTATCGATGGTCTTTATTTTATCTTGTTAAGAAAGAGTCTTGTTATTGATGGTCTTTATTTTATCTTGTTAAGAAAGAGTCTTGTTATCGATGGTCTTTATTTTATCTTGTTAAGAAAGTGTCTTGTTATCGATGGTCTTTATTTTATCTTGTTAAGAAAGAGTCTTGTTATTGATGGTCTTTATTTCATCTTGTTAAGAAAGAGTTTTGTTATCGATGGTCTTTATTTTATCTTGTTAAGAAAGAGTCTTGTTATTGATGGTCTTTATTTTATCTTGTTAAGAAAGAGTCTTGTTATCGATGGTCTTTATTTTATCTTGTTAAGAAAGTGTCTTGTTATCGATGGTCTTTATTTTATCTTGTTAAGAAAGAGTCTTGTTATTGATGGTCTTTATTTTATCTTGTTAAGAAAGTGTCTTGTTATCAATGGTCTTTATTTTATCTTGTTAATAAAGTGTCTTGTTATCAATGGTCTTTATTTTATCTTGTTAAGAAAGAGTCTTGTTATCAATGGTCTTTATTTTATCTTGTTAAGAAAGTGTCTTGTTATCGATGGTCTTTATTTTATCTTGTTAAGAAAGAGTCTTGTTATCAATGGTCTTTATTTTATCTTGTTAAGAAAGTGTCTTGTTATCGATGGTCTTTATTTTATCTTGTTAAGAAAGAGTCTTGTTATCAATGGTCTTTATTTTATCTTGTTAATAAAGTGTCTTGTTATCAATGGTCTTTATTTTATCTTGTTAAGAAAGAGTCTTGTTATCGATGGTCTTTATTTTATCTTGTTAAGAAAGAGTCTTGTTATCGATGGTCTTTATTTTATCTTGTTAAGAAAGACTCTTGTTATCGATGGTCTTTATTTTATCTTGTTAACAAGAAAGAGTCTTGTTATTGATGGTCTTTATTTCATCTTGTTAAGAAAGAGTCTTGTTATCGATGGTCTTTATTTTATCTTGTTAAGAAAGAGTCTTGTTATCAATGGTCTTTATTTTATCTTGTTAACAAGAAAGAGTCTTGTTATTGATGGTCTTTATTTCATCTTGTTAAGAAAGATTCTTGTTATCAATGGTCTTTATTTAATCTTGTTAAGAAAGAGTCTTGTTATGGATGGTCTTTATTTTATCTTGTTAACAAGAAAGAGTCTTGTTATTGATGGTCTTTATTTTATCTTGTTAAGAAAGAGTCTTGTTATCAATGGTCTTTATTTTATCTTGTTAAGAAAGAGTCTTGTTATCGATGGTCTTTATTTTATCTTGTTAACAAGAAAGAGTCTTGTTATTGATGGTCTTTATTTCATCTTGTTAAGAAAGAGTCTTGTTATAAATGGTCTTTATTTTATCTTGCTAAGAAAGAGTCTTGTTATCAATGGTCTTTATTTTATCTTGTTAAGAAAGAGTCTTGTTATCGATGGTCTTTATATTTTCTTGTTAACAAGAAAGAGTCTTGTTATTGATGGTCTTTATTTTATCTTGTTAAGAAAGAGTCTTGTTATCGATGGTCTTTATTTTATCTTGTTAAGAAAGAGTCTTGTTACCAATGGTCTTTATTTTATCTTGTTAACAAGAAAGATTCTTGTTATTGATGGTCTTTATTTCATCTTGTTAAGAAAGAGTCTTGTTATCGATGGTCTTTATTTTATCTTGTTAAGAAAGAGTCTTGTTATCAATGGTCTTTATTTTATCTTGTTAATAAAGTGTCTTGTTATCAATGGTCTTTATTTTATCTTGTTAAGAAAGAGTCTTGTTATCGATGGTCTTTATTTTATCTTCTTAACAAGAAAGAGTCTTGTTATTGATGGTCTTTATTTTATCTTGTTAATAAAGTGTCTTGTTATCAATGATCTTTATTTTATCTTGTTAAGAAAAGTCTTGTTATCGATGGTCTTTATGTTATCTTGTTAAGAAAGAATCTTGTTATCAATGGTCTTTATTTTATCTTGTTAACAAGAAAGAGTCTTGTTATTGATGGTCTTTATTTCATCTTGTTAAGAAAGAGTCTTGTTATCGATGGTCTTTATTTTATCTTGTTAAGAAAGAGTCTTGTTATTAATGGTCTTTATTTTATCTTGTTAAGAAAGAGTCTTGTTATCGATGGTCTTTATTTTATCTTGTTAAGAAAGAGTCTTGTTATTGATGGTCTTTATTTCATCTTGTTAAGAAAGAGTCTTGTTATCAATGGTCTTTATTTTATCTTGTTAAGAAAGAGTCTTGTTATTGATGGTCTTTATTTTATCTTGTTAAGAAAGAGTCTTGTTATCGATGGTCTTTATTTTATCTTGTTAAGAAAGAGTCTTGTTATTGATGGTCTTTATTTTATCTTGTTAAGAAAGTGTCTTGTTATTGATGGTCTTTATTTTATCTTGTTAAGAAAGTGTCTTGTTATCAGTGGTCTTTATTTTATCTTGTTAAGAAAGTGTCTTGTTATCGATGGTCTTTATTTTATCTTGTTAAGAAAGAGTCTTGTTATCAATGGTCTTTATTTTATCTTGTTAAGAAAGTGTCTTGTTATCAGTGGTCTTTATTTTATCTTGTTAATAAAGTGTCTTGTTATCAATGGTCTTTATTTTATCTTGTTAAGAAAGAGTCTTGTTATCAATGGTCTTTATTTTATCTTGTTAAGAAAGTGTCTTGTTATCGATGGTCTTTATTTTATCTTGTTAAGAAAGAGTCTTGTTATCAATGGTCTTTATTTTATCTTGTTAAGAAAGTGTCTTGTTATCGATGGTCTTTATTTTATCTTGTTAAGAAAGAGTCTTGTTATCAATGGTCTTTATTTTATCTTGTTAATAAAGTGTCTTGTTATCAATGGTCTTTATTTTATCTTGTTAAGAAAGAGTCTTGTTATCGATGGTCTTTATTTTATCTTGTTAAGAAAGACTCTTGTTATCAATGGTCTTTATTTTATCTTGTTAAGAAAGAGTCTTGTTATCGATGGTCTTTATTTTATCTTGTTAACAAGAAAGAGTCTTGTTATTGATGGTCTTTATTTCATCTTGTTAAGAAAGAGTCTTGTTATCGATGGTCTTTATTTTATCTTGTTAAGAAAGAGTCTTGTTATCAATGGTCTTTATTTTATCTTGTTAAGAAAGAGTCTTGTTATCAATGGTCTTTATTTTATCTTGTTAAGAAAGAGTCTTGTTATCAATGGTCTTTATTTTATCTTGTTAAGAAAGAGTCTTGTTATCGATGGTCTTTATTTTATCTTGCTAAGAAAGAGTCTTGTTATCGATGGTCTTTATTTTATCTTGTTAAGAAAGAGTCTTGTTATCGATGGTCTTTATTTTATCTTCTTAAGAAAGAGTCTTGTTATCAATGGTCTTTATTTTATATTGTTAAGAAAGAGTCTTGTTATCGATGGTCTTTATTTTATCTTGTTAAGAAAGAGTCTTGTTATCAATGGTCCTTATTTTATCTTGTTAAGAAAGAGTCTTGTTATCAATGGTCTTTATTTTATCTTGTTAAGAAAGAGTCTTGTTATTGATGGTCTTTATTTTATCTTGTTAAGAAAGAGTCTTGCTATCAATGGTCTTTATTTTATCTTGTTAAGAAAGAGTCTTGTTATCGATGGTCTTTATTTTATCTTGTTAAGAAAGTGTCTTCTTATCAATGGTCTTTATTTTATCTTGTTAAGAAAGAGTCTTGTTATCAATGGTCTTTATTGTATCTTGTTAAGAAAGAGTCTTGTTATCAATGGTATTTATTTTATCTTGTTAAGAAAGAGTCTTGTTATCAATGGTCTTTATTTTATCTTGTTAAGAAAGAGTCTTGTTATCGATGGTCTTTATTTTATCTTGCTAAGAAAGAGTCTTGTTATCAATGGTCTTTATTTTATCTTGTTAAGAAAGAGTCTTGTTATCGATGGTCTTTATTTTATCTTGTTAAGAAAGAGTCTTGTTATCAATAGTCTTTATTTTATCTTGTTAAGAAAGAGTCTTGTTATCGATAGTCTTTATTTTATCTTGTTAAGAAAGAGTCTTGTTATCAATGGTCCTTATTTTATCTTGTTAAGAAAGAGTCTTGTTATTGATGGTCTTTATTTTATCTTGTTAAGAAAGAGTCTTGTTATCAATGGTCTTTATTTTATCTTGTTAAGAAAGAGTCTTGTTATCGATGGTCTTTATTTTATCTTGTTAAGAAAGAGTCTTGTTATCGATGGTCTTTATTTTATTTTGTTAAGAAAGAGTCTTGTTATCAATGGTCTTTATTTTATCTTGCTAAGAAAGAGTCTTGTTATCGATGGTCTTTATTTTATCTTGTTAAGAAAGAGTCTTGTTATTGATGGTCTTTATTTTATCTTGTTAAGAAAGAGTCTTGTTATCGATGGTCTTTATTTTATCTTGTTAAGAAAGTGTCTTGTTATCGATGGTCTTTATTTTATCTTGTTAAGAAAGAGTCTTGTTATCAATGGTCTTTATTTTATCTTGTTAAGAAAGAGTCTTGTTATTGATGGTCTTTATTTTATCTTGTTAAGAAAGAGTCTTGTTATCGATGGTCTTTATTTTATCTTGTTAAGAAAGAGTCTTGTTATCAATGGTCTTTATTTTATCTTGTTAATAAAGTGTCTTGTTATCAATGGTCTTTATTTTATCTTGTTAAGAAAGAGTCTTGTTATCAATGGTCTTTATTTTATCTTGTTAAGAAAGTGTCTTGTTATCGATGGTCTTTATTTTATCTTGTTAAGAAAGAGTCTTGTTATCAATGGTCTTTATTTTATCTTGTTAAGAAAGAGTCTTGTCATCGATGGTCTTTATTTTATCTTGTTAAGAAAGAGTCTTGTTATCGATGGTCTTTATTTTATCTTGTTAAGAAAGAGTCTTGTTATCGATGGTCTTTATTTTATCTTGTTAACAAGAAAGAGTCTTGTTATTGATGGTCTTTATTTCATCTTGTTAAGAAAGAGTCTTGTTATCGATGGTCTTTATTTTATCTTGTTAAGAAAGAGTCTTGTTATCGATGGTCTTTATTTTATCTTGTTAACAAGAAAGAGTCTTGTTATTGATGGTCTTTATTTCATCTTGTTAAGAAAGAGTCTTGTTATCGATGGTCTTTATTTTATCTTGTTAAGAAAGAGTCTTGTTATCAATGGTCTTTATTTTATCTTGTTAATAAAGTGTCTTGTTATCAATGGTCTTTATTTTATCTTGTTAAGAAAGAGTCTTGTTATCGATGGTCTTTATTTTATCTTGTTAAGAAAGACTCTTGTTATCAATGGTCTTTATTTTATCTTGTTAAGAAAGAGTCTTGTTATCGATGGTCTTTATTTTATCTTGTTAACAAGAAAGAGTCTTGTTATTGATGGTCTTTATTTCATCTTGTTAAGAAAGAGTCTTGTTATCGATGGTCTTTATTTTATCTTGTTAAGAAAGAGTCTTGTTATCAATGGTCTTTATTTTATCTTGTTAACAAGAAAGAGTCTTGTTATTGATGGTCTTTATTTCATCTTGTTAAGAAAGAGTCTTGTTATCAATGGTCTTTATTTAATCTTGTTAAGAAAGAGTCTTGTTATGGATGGTCTTTATTTTATCTTGTTAACAAGAAAGAGTCTTGTTATTGATGGTCTTTATTTTATCTTGTTAAGAAAGAGTCTTGTTATCAATGGTCTTTATTTTATCTTGTTAAGAAAGAGTCTTGTTATCGATGGTCTTTATTTTATCTTGTTAACAAGAAAGAGTCTTGTTATTGATGGTCTTTATTTCATCTTGTTAAGAAAGAGTCTTGTTATAAATGGTCTTTATTTTATCTTGCTAAGAAAGAGTCTTGTTATCAATGGTCTTTATTTTATCTTGTTAAGAAAGAGTCTTGTTATCGATGGTCTTTATATTTTCTTGTTAACAAGAAAGAGTCTTGTTATTGATGGTCTTTATTTTATCTTGTTAAGAAAGAGTCTTGTTATCGATGGTCTTTATTTTATCTTGTTAAGAAAGAGTCTTGTTACCAATGGTCTTTATTTTATCTTGTTAACAAGAAAGATTCTTGTTATTGATGGTCTTTATTTCATCTTGTTAAGAAAGAGTCTTGTTATCGATGGTCTTTATTTTATCTTGTTAAGAAAGAGTCTTGTTATCAATGGTCTTTATTTTATCTTGTTAATAAAGTGTCTTGTTATCAATGGTCTTTATTTTATCTTGTTAAGAAAGAGTCTTGTTATTGATGGTCTTTATTTTATCTTCTTAACAAGAAAGATTCTTGTTATTGATGGTCTTTATTTTATCTTGTTAATAAAGTGTCTTGTTATCAATGATCTTTATTTTATCTTGTTAAGAAAAGTCTTGTTATCGATGGTCTTTATGTTATCTTGTTAAGAAAGAATCTTGTTATCAATGGTCTTTATTTTATCTTGTTAACAAGAAAGAGTCTTGTTATTGATGGTCTTTATTTCATCTTGTTAAGAAAGAGTCTTGTTATCGATGGTCTTTATTTTATCTTGTTAAAAAAGAGTCTTGTTATCGATGGTCTTTATTTTATCTTGTTAAGAAAGAGTCTTGTCATTGATGGTCTTTATTTCATCTTGTTAAGAAAGAGTCTTGTTATCGATGGTCTTTATTTTATCTTGTTAAGAAAGAGTCTTGTTATCGATGGTCTTTATTTTATCTTGTTAAGAAAGAGTCTTGTTATTGATGGTCTTTATTTCATCTTGTTAAGAAAGAGTCTTGTTATCGATGGTCTTTATTTTATCTTGTTAAGAAAGAGTCTTGTTATTGATGGTCTTTATTTTATCTTGTTAAGAAAGAGTCTTGTTATCGATGGTCTTTATTTTATCTTGTTAAGAAAGTGTCTTGTTATCGATGGTCTTTATTTTATTTTGCTAAGAAAGTGTCTTGTTATCGATGGTCTTTATTTTATCTTGTTAAGAAAGAGTCTTGTTATCAATGGTCTTTATTTTATCTTGTTAAGAAAGTGTCTTGTTATCGATGGTCTTTATTTTATCTTGTTAAGAAAGTGTCTTGTTATCGATGGTCTTTATTTTATCTTGTTAAGAAAGAGTCTTGTTATTGATGGTCTTTATTTTATCTTGTTAAGAAAGTGTCTTGTTATCAATGGTCTTTATTTTATCTTGTTAATAAAGTGTCTTGTTATCAATGGTCTTTATTTTATCTTGTTAAGAAAGAGTCTTGTTATCAATGGTCTTTATTTTATCTTGTTAAGAAAGTGTCTTGTTATCGATGGTCTTTATTTTATCTTGTTAAGAAAGAGTCTTGTTATCAATGGTCTTTATTTTATCTTGTTAAGAAAGAGTCTTGTCATCGATGGTCTTTATTTTATCTTGTTAAGAAAGAGTCTTGTTATCGATGGTCTTTATTTTATCTTGTTAAGAAAGAGTCTTGTTATCGATGGTCTTTATTTTATCTTGTTAACAAGAAAGAGTCTTGTTATTGATGGTCTTTATTTCATCTTGTTAAGAAAGAGTCTTGTTATCGATGGTCTTTATTTTATCTTGTTAAGAAAGAGTCTTGTTATCGATGGTCTTTATTTTATCTTGTTAACAAGAAAGAGTCTTGTTATTGATGGTCTTTATTTCATCTTGTTAAGAAAGAGTCTTGTTATCGATGGTCTTTATTTTATCTTGTTAAGAAAGAGTCTTGTTATCAATGGTCTTTATTTTATCTTGTTAATAAAGTGTCTTGTTATCAATGGTCTTTATTTTATCTTGTTAAGAAAGAGTCTTGTTATCGATGGTCTTTATTTTATCTTGTTAAGAAAGACTCTTGTTATCAATGGTCTTTATTTTATCTTGTTAAGAAAGAGTCTTGTTATCGATGGTCTTTATTTTATCTTGTTAACAAGAAAGAGTCTTGTTATTGATGGTCTTTATTTCATCTTGTTAAGAAAGAGTCTTGTTATCGATGGTCTTTATTTTATCTTGTTAAGAAAGAGTCTTGTTATCAATGGTCTTTATTTTATCTTGTTAACAAGAAAGAGTCTTGTTATTGATGGTCTTTATTTCATCTTGTTAAGAAAGAGTCTTGTTATCAATGGTCTTTATTTAATCTTGTTAAGAAAGAGTCTTGTTATGGATGGTCTTTATTTTATCTTGTTAACAAGAAAGAGTCTTGTTATTGATGGTCTTTATTTTATCTTGTTAAGAAAGAGTCTTGTTATCAATGGTCTTTATTTTATCTTGTTAAGAAAGAGTCTTGTTATCGATGGTCTTTATTTTATCTTGTTAACAAGAAAGAGTCTTGTTATTGATGGTCTTTATTTCATCTTGTTAAGAAAGAGTCTTGTTATAAATGGTCTTTATTTTATCTTGCTAAGAAAGAGTCTTGTTATCAATGGTCTTTATTTTATCTTGTTAAGAAAGAGTCTTGTTATCGATGGTCTTTATATTTTCTTGTTAACAAGAAAGAGTCTTGTTATTGATGGTCTTTATTTTATCTTGTTAAGAAAGAGTCTTGTTATCGATGGTCTTTATTTTATCTTGTTAAGAAAGAGTCTTGTTACCAATGGTCTTTATTTTATCTTGTTAACAAGAAAGATTCTTGTTATTGATGGTCTTTATTTCATCTTGTTAAGAAAGAGTCTTGTTATCGATGGTCTTTATTTTATCTTGTTAAGAAAGAGTCTTGTTATCAATGGTCTTTATTTTATCTTGTTAATAAAGTGTCTTGTTATCAATGGTCTTTATTTTATCTTGTTAAGAAAGAGTCTTGTTATTGATGGTCTTTATTTTATCTTCTTAACAAGAAAGATTCTTGTTATTGATGGTCTTTATTTTATCTTGTTAATAAAGTGTCTTGTTATCAATGATCTTTATTTTATCTTGTTAAGAAAAGTCTTGTTATCGATGGTCTTTATGTTATCTTGTTAAGAAAGAATCTTGTTATCAATGGTCTTTATTTTATCTTGTTAACAAGAAAGAGTCTTGTTATTGATGGTCTTTATTTCATCTTGTTAAGAAAGAGTCTTGTTATCGATGGTCTTTATTTTATCTTGTTAAAAAAGAGTCTTGTTATCGATGGTCTTTATTTTATCTTGTTAAGAAAGAGTCTTGTCATTGATGGTCTTTATTTCATCTTGTTAAGAAAGAGTCTTGTTATCGATGGTCTTTATTTTATCTTGTTAAGAAAGAGTCTTGTTATCGATGGTCTTTATTTTATCTTGTTAAGAAAGAGTCTTGTTATTGATGGTCTTTATTTCATCTTGTTAAGAAAGAGTCTTGTTATCGATGGTCTTTATTTTATCTTGTTAAGAAAGAGTCTTGTTATTGATGGTCTTTATTTTATCTTGTTAAGAAAGAGTCTTGTTATCGATGGTCTTTATTTTATCTTGTTAAGAAAGTGTCTTGTTATCGATGGTCTTTATTTTATTTTGCTAAGAAAGTGTCTTGTTATCGATGGTCTTTATTTTATCTTGTTAAGAAAGAGTCTTGTTATCAATGGTCTTTATTTTATCTTGTTAAGAAAGTGTCTTGTTATCGATGGTCTTTATTTTATCTTGTTAAGAAAGTGTCTTGTTATCGATGGTCTTTATTTTATCTTGTTAAGAAAGAGTCTTGTTATTGATGGTCTTTATTTTATCTTGTTAAGAAAGTGTCTTGTTATCAATGGTCTTTATTTTATCTTGTTAATAAAGTGTCTTGTTATCAATGGTCTTTATTTTATCTTGTTAAGAAAGAGTCTTGTTATCAATGGTCTTTATTTTATCTTGTTAAGAAAGTGTCTTGTTATCGATGGTCTTTATTTTATCTTGTTAAGAAAGAGTCTTGTTATCAATGGTCTTTATTTTATCTTGTTAAGAAAGTGTCTTGTTATCGATGGTCTTTATTTTATCTTGTTAAGAAAGAGTCTTGTTATCAATGGTCTTTATTTTATCTTGTTAATAAAATGTCTTGTTATCAATGGTCTTTATTTTATCTTGTTAAGAAAGAGTCTTGTTATCGATGGTCTTTATTTTATCTTGTTAAGAAAGAGTCTTGTTATCGATGGTCTTTATTTTATCTTGTTAAGAAAGAGTCTTGTTATCGATGGTCTTTATTTTATCTTGTTAACAAGAAAGAGTCTTGTTATTGATGGTCTTTATTTCATCTTGTTAAGAAAGAGTCTTGTTATCGATGGTCTTTATTTTATCTTGTTAAGAAAGAGTCTTGTTATCAATGGTCTTTATTTTATCTTGTTAATAAAGTGTCTTGTTATCAATGGTCTTTATTTTATCTTGTTAAGAAAGAGTCTTGTTATCGATGGTCTTTATTTTATCTTGTTAAGAAAGACTCTTGTTATCAATGGTCTTTATTTTATCTTGTTAAGAAAGAGTCTTGTTATCGATGGTCTTTATTTTATCTTGTTAACAAGAAAGAGTCTTGTTATTGATGGTCTTTATTTCATCTTGTTAAGAAAGAGTCTTGTTATCGATGGTCTTTATTTCATCTTGTTAAGAAAGAGTCTTGTTATCAATGGTCTTTATTTTATCTTGTTAACAAGAAAGAGTCTTGTTATTGATGGTCTTTATTTCATCTTGTTAAGAAAGAGTCTTGTTATCAATGGTCTTTATTTAATCTTGTTAAGAAAGAGTCTTGTTATGGATGGTCTTTATTTTATCTTGTTAACAAGAAAGAGTCTTGTTATTGATGGTCTTTATTTTATCTTGTTAAGAAAGAGTCTTGTTATCAATGGTCTTTATTTTATCTTGTTAAGAAAGAGTCATGTTATCGATGGTCTTTATTTTATCTTGTTAACAAGAAAGAGTCTTGTTATTGATGGTCTTTATTTCATCTTGTTAAGAAAGAGTCTTGTTATAAATGGTCTTTATTTTATCTTGCTAAGAAAGAGTCTTGTTATCAATGGTCTTTATTTTATCTTGTTAAGAAAGAGTCTTGTTATCGATGGTCTTTATATTTTCTTGTTAACAAGAAAGAGTCTTGTTATTGATGGTCTTTATTTTATCTTGTTAAGAAAGAGTCTTGTTATCGATGGTCTTTATTTTATCTTGTTAAGAAAGAGTCTTGTTACCAATGGTCTTTATTTTATCTTGTTAACAAGAAAGATTCTTGTTATTGATGGTCTTTATTTCATCTTGTTAAGAAAGAGTCTTGTTATCGATGGTCTTTATTTTATCTTGTTAAGAAAGAGTCTTGTTATCAATGGTCTTTATTTTATCTTGTTAATAAAGTGTCTTGTTATCAATGGTCTTTATTTTATCTTGTTAAGAAAGAGTCTTGTTATCGATGGTCTTTATTTTATCTTGTTAATAAAGTGTCTTGTTATCAATGATCTTTATTTTATCTTGTTAAGAAAAGTCTTGTTATCGATGGTCTTTATGTTATCTTGTTAAGAAAGAATCTTGTTATCAATGGTCTTTATTTTATCTTGTTAACAAAAAAGAGTCTTGTTATTGATGGTCTTTATTTCATCTTGTTAAGAAAGAGTCTTGTTATCGATGGTCTTTATTTTATCTTGTTAAGAAAGAGTCTTGTTATTAATGGTCTTTATTTTATCTTGTTAAGAAAGAGTCTTGTTATCGATGGTCTTTATTTTATCTTGTTAAGAAAGAGTCTTGTTATTGATGGTCTTTATTTCATCTTGTTAAGAAAGAGTCTTGTTATCAATGGTCTTTATTTTATCTTGTTAAGAAAGAGTCTTGTTATTGATGGTCTTTATTTTATCTTGTTAAGAAAGAGTCTTGTTATCGATGGTCTTTATTTTATCTTGTTAAGAAAGAGTCTTGTTATTGATGGTCTTTATTTTATCTTGTTAAGAAAGTGTCTTGTTATTGATGGTCTTTATTTTATCTTGTTAAGAAAGTGTCTTGTTATCGATGGTCTTTATTTTATCTTGTTAAGAAAGAGTCTTGTTATTGATGGTCTTTATTTTATCTTGTTAAGAAAGAGTCTTGTTATTGATGGTCTTTATTTTATCTTGTTAAGAAAGAGTCTTGTTATCGATGGTCTTTATTTTATCTTGTTAAGAAAGAGTCTTGTTATCGATGGTCTTTATTTTATCTTGTTAAGAAAGTGTCTTGTTATTGATGGTCTTTATTTTATCTTGCTAAGAAAGAGTCTTGTTATCGATGGTCTTTATTTTATCTTGTTAAGAAAGTGTCTTGTTATCGATGGTCTTTATTTTATCTTGTTAAGAAAGTGTCTTGTTATTGATGGTCTTTATTTTATCTTGTTAAGAAAGAGTCTTGTTATCAATGGTCTTTATTTTATCTTGTTAAGAAAGTGTCTTGTTATCGATGGTCTTTATTTTATCTTGTTAAGAAAGAGTCTTGTTATCAATGGTCTTTATTTTATCTTGTTAAGAAAGTTTCTTGTTATCGATGGTCTTTATTTTATCTTGTTAAGAAAGTGTCTTGTTATCGATGGTCTTTATTTTATCTTGTTAAGAAAGAGTCTTGTTATCGATGGTCTTTATTTTATCTTGTTAAGAAAGACTCTTGTTATCGATGGTTTTTATTTTATCTTGTTAAGAAAGTGTCTTGTTATCAATGGTCTTTATTTTATCTTGTTAAGAAAGTGTCTTGTTATCGATGGTCTTTATTTTATCTTCTTAAGAAAGAGTCTTGTTATCAATGGTCTTTATTTTATCTTGTTAAGAAAGTTTCTTGTTATCGATGGTCTTTATTTTATCTTGTTAAGAAAGTGTCTTGTTATCGATGGTCTTTATTTTATCTTGTTAAGAAAGTGTCTTGTTATCAATGGTCTTTATTTTATCTTGTTAAGAAAGAGTCTTGTTATCGATGGTCTTTATTTTATCTTGTTAAGAAAGACTCTTGTTATCAATGGTCTTTATTTTATCTTGTTAAGAAAGAGTCTTGTTATCGATGGTCTTTATTTTATCTTGTTAACAAGAAAGAGTCTTGTTATTGATGGTCTTTATTTCATCTTGTTAAGAAAGAGTCTTGTTATCGATGGTCTTTATTTTATCTTGTTAAGAAAGAGTCTTGTTATCAATGGTCTTTATTTTATCTTGTTAACAAGAAAGAGTCTTGTTATTGATGGTCTTTATTTCATCTTGTTAAGAAAGAGTCTTGTTATCAATGGTCTTTATTTAATCTTGTTAAGAAAGAGTCTTGTTATGGATGGTCTTTATTTTATCTTGTTAACAAGAAAGAGTCTTGTTATTGATGGTCTTTATTTTATCTTGTTAAGAAAGAGTCTTGTTATCAATGGTCTTTATTTTATCTTGTTAAGAAAGAGTCTTGTTATCGATGGTCTTTATTTTATCTTGTTAACAAGAAAGAGTCTTGTTATTGATGGTCTTTATTTCATCTTGTTAAGAAAGAGTCTTGTTATAAATGGTCTTTATTTTATCTTGCTAAGAAAGAGTCTTGTTATCAATGGTCTTTATTTTATCTTGTTAAGAAAGAGTCTTGTTATTAATGGTCTTTATTTTATCTTGTTAAGAAAGAGTCTTGTTATCGATGGTCTTTATTTTATCTTGTTAAGAAAGAGTCTTGTTATTGATGGTCTTTATTTCATCTTGTTAAGAAAGAGTCTTGTTATCAATGGTCTTTATTTTATCTTGTTAAGAAAGAGTCTTGTTATTGATGGTCTTTATTTTATCTTGTTAAGAAAGAGTCTTGTTATCGATGGTCTTTATTTTATCTTGTTAAGAAAGAGTCTTGTTATTGATGGTCTTTATTTTATCTTGTTAAGAAAGTGTCTTGTTATTGATGGTCTTTATTTTATCTTGTTAAGAAAGTGTCTTGTTATCGATGGTCTTTATTTTATCTTGTTAAGAAAGAGTCTTGTTATTGATGGTCTTTATTTTATCTTGTTAAGAAAGAGTCTTGTTATTGATGGTCTTTATTTTATCTTGTTAAGAAAGAGTCTTGTTATCGATGGTCTTTATTTTATCTTGTTAAGAAAGAGTCTTGTTATCGATGGTCTTTATTTTATCTTGTTAAGAAAGTGTCTTGTTATTGATGGTCTTTATTTTATCTTGCTAAGAAAGAGTCTTGTTATCGATGGTCTTTATTTTATCTTGTTAAGAAAGTGTCTTGTTATCGATGGTCTTTATTTTATCTTGTTAAGAAAGTGTCTTGTTATTGATGGTCTTTATTTTATCTTGTTAAGAAAGAGTCTTGTTATCAATGGTCTTTATTTTATCTTGTTAAGAAAGTGTCTTGTTATCGATGGTCTTTATTTTATCTTGTTAAGAAAGAGTCTTGTTATCAATGGTCTTTATTTTATCTTGTTAAGAAAGTTTCTTGTTATCGATGGTCTTTATTTTATCTTGTTAAGAAAGTGTCTTGTTATCGATGGTCTTTATTTTATCTTGTTAAGAAAGAGTCTTGTTATCGATGGTCTTTATTTTATCTTGTTAAGAAAGACTCTTGTTATCGATGGTTTTTATTTTATCTTGTTAAGAAAGTGTCTTGTTATCAATGGTCTTTATTTTATCTTGTTAAGAAAGTGTCTTGTTATCGATGGTCTTTATTTTATCTTCTTAAGAAAGAGTCTTGTTATCAATGGTCTTTATTTTATCTTGTTAAGAAAGTTTCTTGTTATCGATGGTCTTTATTTTATCTTGTTAAGAAAGTGTCTTGTTATCGATGGTCTTTATTTTATCTTGTTAAGAAAGTGTCTTGTTATCGATGGTTTTTATTTTATCTTCTTAAGAAAGAGTCTTGTTATCAATGGTCTTTATTTTATCTTGTTAAGAAAGTTTCTTGTTATCGATGGTCTTTATTTTATCTTGTTAAGAAAGTGTCTTGTTATCGATGGTCTTTATTTTATCTTGTTAAGAAAGTGTCTTGTTATCGATGGTTTTTATTTTATCTTGTTAAGAAAGTGTCTTGTTATCAATGGTTTTTATTTTATCTTGTTAAGAAAGAGACTTGTTATCGATGGTCTTTATTTTATCTTGTTAAGAAAGAGTCTTGTTATCAATGGTCTTTATTTTATCTTGTTAAGAAAGAGTCTTGTTATCAATGGTCTTTATTTTATCTTGTTAAGAAAGAGTCTTGTTATCGATGGTCTTTATTTTATCTTGTTAAGAAAGTGTCTTGTTATCGATGGTCTTTATTTTATCTTGCTAAGAAAGTGTCTTGTTATCAATGGTCTTTATTTTATCTTGTTAAGAAAGAGTCTTGTTATCGATGGTCTTTATTTTATCTTGTTAAGAAAGAGTCTTGTTATCGATGGTCTTTATTTTATCTTGTTAAGAAAGTGTCTTGTTATCGATGGTCTTTATTTTATCTTGTTAAGAAAGTGTCTTGTTATCAATGGTCTTTATTTTATCTTGCTAAGAAAGTGTCTTGTTATCGATGGTCTTTATTTTATCTTGTTAAGAAAGAGTCTTGTTATCGATGGTCTTTATTTTATCTTGTTAAGAAAGAGTCTTGTTATCAATGGTCTTTATTTTATCTAGTAATCATGATACAGTTTGATTACATTATAATCATGATACAGTTTGATTATCTTGTAATCATGATACAGTTTGATTACATTGTTCACAAAAGGAAAGAAGACCAATAAAAATGCCTTCAAATAAATTTTCTTTTTCAATTTTTTGTTTGTTTCTCTGGTTTTTTTTTTTTTTTTTTTTTTTAGCTCATCATAAGGTAAGGCATCTTCTCTAACCAAGGGTTACGATCCGCTCTACTCATCTTCACCCTTGGCATTGTTAGACGGATTTTCGAGGTCACACAGTGACCGTTTATATGTAATGCAGCTAGTGGTAGCTGCAATCAATAAGAACGGCCTTTACAAAAAGCACATGTTCTGTAGGAAAAATGTCAACAAAATAAAAATGCGAAAAATCGTCAGTCCGGCACGATTTTGATAGTATAAAAAAATGTGTATGATTAGCCGCTACACTATTCGTACAAAAAGTTTGTATGAGGAGACACTGCCTATTATAATCTCGAGTAAATTTTCAGGGCATTCAAACGAAAGGAAATGAAAGCCTCGCGTCGATTGGCTGAAAATGACATCATTACAAGGGGCATAACTGTCAAAATCCAGCAGGTGGCAGTGCGCGGGAATTACGAAAATCCGTCTAACGATGCCAAGGGTGAAGATGAGTAGAGCGGATCGTAACCCTTGGCTAGCGAAGATGAAGGTAAGGTAAAAGTACAAAAGTTCATTTAATTTCGTCTAAGGTTGATTATTGGTTTAAATAATAATCACACAAACAGAAGCAGGGTTTAGATGCCATAATTACCTAAAGTGATAAAGTTTACCAAGTTTTGACCATTGCTCTGTGATTTTCTCAGGTAATTGTTGTTTTTGTCCCACTATACCCAGTTGTGGCAATATAGCATAAGAATTGTTAAAAGTTGCATAAAAGCAATCAATCAATAAATCACAAATAGTACCATACAGGAAAGTTGTTTGCAGATACAGTACTTTGATACATGGGGGAAATCTCTAAGTGTATAAGGGCAACAACTCCTTCAAAATGTTTTGATTGTCACACTGCCATAGAGATATGCTATAAAATCTTCATACTGTAATAGAGATAGCATGCAAAGTTTAGAGAAATACCCTATAACGTGTAGGAGGAGTTACAAAGCTTAGAGAAATACCCTAAAATGTGTAGGAGGAGTTACAAAGTTTAGAGAAATACCCTATAACGTGTAGGAGGGGCTACAAAATTTAGAGAAATACCCTATAACGTGTAGGAGGGGTTACAAAGTTTAGAGAAATACCCTATTACGTGTAGGAGGAGCTACAAAGTTTAGAGAAATACCCTATAACGTGTAGGAGGAGCTACAAAGTTTAGAGAAATACCCTATAACGTGTAGGAGGATCTATAAAGTTTAGAGAAATACCCTATAACGTGTAGGAGGAGTTACAAAGTTTAGAGAAATACCCTATAATGTGTAGGAGGAGCTACACAGTTTAGAGAAATACCCTATGACGTGTAGGAGGGGTTACACTAACAAAGTTTAGAGAAATACCCTATAACGTGTAGGAGGAGTTACAAAGTTTAGAGAAATACCCTATAACGTGTAGGAGGAATTACAAAGTTTAGAGAAATACCCTATAACATGTAGGAGGAGTTACACAGTTTAGAGAAATACCCTATAACGTTTAGGAGGAGTTACAAAGCTTAGAGAAATACCCTATAACGTGTAGGAGGAGCTACAAAGTTTAGAGAAATGCCCTATAATGTGTAGAAGGAGCTACAAAGCTTAGAGAAATACCCTATAACATGTAGGAGGAGCTACAAATACCCTATTATGTGTAGGAGGAGCTACAAATACCCTATAATGTGTAGGAGGAGCTACAAATACCCTATAATGTGTAGGAGGAGCTACACTAACAAACGTTGGTGACAAACAGATGTACTATGGACAGGGTGAAAATAAAATGTCTCCCTCAGAAGGAGAGACATAAATTTATCATGTTTTTTTACATAATGAAGCAGAAGGACATTACAAATTAGTATAAACATATTATCACAGGTCACAAGAAATAAACATTAGAGAATACTGAAGGGGAAATCAAACTAGAGGCTCCCAGGAGCCTGTATAGCTCACCTGGGTATAATAGCAACATCAGTCAATAAAACTTGATAACTTCGGTAAAAAAAATAACAAATGTAGCTCTCGTCATTGCAGACCCCTTCTCCAAAAAAATTTGGGCAGGGGTTCCCCCTTTAATGTAAGTTATCAAAATTGCTGTAAAAAAACCATATATCAATGATTCTCAAAATTTAGCCTTTGCTACTTAACATTTTGTAATAGAGTTGCTTCCCTTTGATTATTTGAGTAACCAAAAGCAGTGAGTCAACAAAAAAATGCATTTCAAGAGGAATAACTCTTCACACAGTTTTCAACTCAGGAAATGTTTTGTAGATCTTGACATGCTGAACATTTTTGCAGTTTAAACTTTCCCTCTATCTCTAATAGTTTTTGAGATATAAGATGAAAGTATTAAAATTTAGAACATTTTGATGAAAAAAGGGCAATAACTCCAAAATGGGTAATGGGATTTACTTCAAAATTGTGGGGTAGGTAGATCTTGACATGTTACAAATTTTTGCAATTTAAACTTAACCTTTATCTCTTATAGTTTTTGAAATATAAGACGAAAAGTATTAAAATTTAAAAAAATTTGATGAAAAAAGGGCAATAACTCCAAGATGGGTAATCAGATGTACTTCAAAATTGCACGGTATGTAGATCTTGACATGCTGAACATGTTTGATGTTTAAACTTAACATCTATCTCTTATAGATTTTGAAATAAAGGACGAAAACTATTAAAATTTAGAAAATTTGATGAAAAAAGGGCAACAACTCCAAAATGGGTAATGGGATTTACTTCAAAATTGCAGGGTGGGTAGATCTTGACATGCTGCATATTTTTGCAATTGAACTTAACCTTTATCTCTTATAGTTTTTGAAATATAAGACGAAAAGTATTAAAATTTACAAAATTTGATGAAAAAAGGGCAATAACTCCAAGATGGGTAATCAGATATACTTCAAAATTGCAGGGTAGGTAGATCTTGCTGTGCTGATCATTTTTACCTTGTCAGATTTTTGATTGATTAACGGTTTTTGAGCTATTACCCAAAACCTGCAATTTTACCATATGTTCTATTTTTAGTAACAGCGGCCATGTTGGTTGGTCTAGTACTTTCAGAGGAGAAGATTTTTGAAAAAGTTTATGACGTACGACGGACGACGACGATGGATGCCAAGTGATGGCAATAGCTCACCTGACCCTTTGGGTCAGGTGAGCTAAAAAGGACAATCCAGAGAAACTGGCAACATAGTGACCCAAGACAAACAAAAACAAAACAAAAACACAACACAATATGTGTTGGACACTACTATGCAAAACAAACACAAATAATGTAAATAAGACATGAGCCCTCCTACAAACAACTGGAGGCAAAGATGAACCGAACATCGTTTTTATGCGGAAATCGTAATGAACATCACAACACGGAACTCAGAACGTAAAAACTCATAATAGGACAACACAAAAAACTAAAAAGATGAGCAACATGGACCTCACCAAAAAACTCTACTCATGAAATCCTATATGTTACCTTATGTCTGTCAATCTTTGAAATCTCTTTGAGGTCTGTTGTGTCTGATATTCCACCATGTACCACTAACAACTTCCTGTCAATAACTGTTGCCACTGGCAACCAACTGAATACATCTTCAATCAGCCTCATCACCTTGGTAGCATATGCCTGCATAAAATGTGCTCAAAGCAGTCAAATAGGGTGTGCATGATGAGTGATTGCTGTTTAACGCCAAATGAGCAATTTTTCAGATATATCATGGTGAGAACAGGTTACCGGTATATTTGATGAGATGATACGCTTTGTACTGAAACAACATGTTTAGTTGGATTTTTATAATGCTAGCTTCCTGAAACAACAGTCCATGGATTGACATGTTGCTCCACTTCGACACATTATTCTGATGTTCTTGCTCCTTAATGCTACATACTTAGTCACAAATACCTATTTTATGGTCTGTGGTTTTACTTGACCAAGGCCCGAACCCATGATCTACCCCGCCCGAGGCGAGCACACTAACAATTACACCACTGATGCAGTGAAATCAAATGGGGGCCTCCAATTATATTTCATGAATACAATGTAAGTTATTTGCACAATCATAATAATCAAAGAATATGCAGTTTTTTCACTAATAATACACGGGTTAGGGTTAAAGTGCTTAATGCCACTTTCAACAATATTCCAATTATATCATAGCGGTCAGTTTTATTGGTAGAGGAAATCAGATTACCCGGAGAAAACCACTGACATGTCGCAAGTCACTGACAAACTTTATCGCATAATGTTGCATCAAGTATACCTCGCCTGAGCGGGTTTTGAACTCGCAACGTAAGTGGTGATAAGCACTGATTGCATTGGTAGTTATAAATCCAACTACCATACGATCACGACCACCACTGCCCCCAAATAATATGTGGCAATCTATCAATAGACAAACTATTTCCTTCATTATTTACACAACTGGATATTTCATGCAATGAGAAATTACGTATCTCTCAAATTATTAGAAATAATTATTATACAGCAATCCTACTCTTATAAGGCCACTTCTGCCAAAGGCCATCCCAGTTTATCAAGCCAAATTTCAGATGCGCTGAGAAAATTAAATAGTATGTGTGCTACTTAATTCCCCTCTCAAGGGAGACCACCTCTCTTATAAGAGAGGGACTACTGTAGAAAATATAATGTCCTGAAGTCTTGATTTAAAATACATTGTAAGTTCTGGTGTGAAATTGGTCTGGATGGAATAAAGTTACTGGTAAAAAATGGTTTCATTTATGTTTTTGGTGCTTAATGCCACTTTCAACAATATTTCAGCTATATTGTGGCAGTCAGTTTTATTGGTGGAGGAAACCGGAGTACCCAGAGAAAATCACTGACCTGTTGCAAGTCACTGACAACCTTTATCACATAATCTTATATCGAGTACACCTTGCCATGAACCGGTTTCACACTCATGACATTAGTGGTGATAGGCACTGATTGCACAGGTAGTTGTAAGTCCAAATATCATATGATCACGACCATGACAGCCCCTGTAAAAAAATGGTCCATGGGCCATATTTATTAGACACACATATCCCATGGACTATTTCAGCTAGAAAATTATTCCAAGGACCTTTTAAAATAGGAAAATGTGTAGTCTTGGATTTATTTTACTAGAAATATTGGACCATCTGGAATTATTTCACCAGGACCATCTTATAGCTCACCATTACAATCATTTAATGGCAGAACTCCATGCTCACAAATGCTGATTTTCAAACTTGATATAGGAATATCTCTGACATAATACTTCAGTTTGAATTTAGGTTAATATCTGCTGTCTGTATGGACAGGTAGTAAGATTACAACCTTCACATGAAAAATATACAAATATGCCTGTCAACCTACATAAAATATGCTCATCAACCTATATAAAATATGCCCGTTAACCTACATAAAATATGCTCGTCAACCTATATAAAATATGCCTGTCAACCTACATAAAATATGCCAGTCAACCTATATAAAATATGTCCGTCAACCTACATAAAATATGCCTGCCAACCTACATAAAATATGCCCGTCAACCTATATAAAATATGCCTGTCAACCTACATGAAATATGCCTGTCAACCTACATAAAATATGCCTGTCAACCTACATAAATTATGCCTGTCAACCTATATAAAATATTCCTGTCAACCTACATAAATTATGCCTGTCAACCTACATAAAATATGTCTGTCAACCTACATAAAATATGCCTGTCAACCTACATAAAATATGTCTTGTCAACCTACATAAAATATGCCTGTCAACCTACATAAAATATGCCTGTTAACCTACATAAAATATTCCTGTCAACCTACATAAAATATGCCTGTCAACTTACATAGAATATGCCCGTCAACCTACATAAAATATGTCTGTCAACCTACATAAAATATGCCCCTCAACCTACATAAAATATGCCTGTCAACCTACATAAAAGCCTGTCAACCTACATAAAATATGCCCCTCAACCTACATAAAATATGCCTGTCAACCTACATAAAATATGCCTGTCAACCTACATAAAATATGCCCCTCAACCTACATAAAATATGCCCCTCAACCTACATAAAATATGCCCCTCAACCTACATAAAATATGCCCCTCACCCTACATAAAATATGCCTGTCAACCTACATAAAATATGCCCCTCAACCTACATAAAATATGCCCCTCACCCTACATAAAATATGCCTGTCAACCTACATAAAATATACCCCTCAACCTACATAAAATATGCCTGTCAACCTACATAAAATATACCCCTCAACCTACATAAAATATGCCTGTCAACCTACATAAAATATGCCCCTCAACCTACATAAAATATGCCCCTCACCCTACATAAAATATGCCTGTCAACCTACATAAAATATGCCCCTCACCCTACATAAAATATGCCTGTCAACCTACATAAAATATACCCCTCAACCTACATAAAATATACCCCTCAACCTACATAAAATATACCCCTCAACCTACATAAAATATGCCCCTCAACCTACATAAAATATGCCTGTCAACCTACATAAAATTTAGCATAGAAACCCAATATAAACCAACAGTTACATAGTTTTATACTTACAGGATACTTCCTGTGGATTTCCTTTACAAATCCATACCTTAAATTAAAAAAAGGTACCGTAAATAGATATGTATAGTACACACATGTGTATAATATGCACTCCATGTTTAATTACTTTCTCTAATGAGGTATACATGTCTCATATGAGGAGTTGTAGATTGGTGGTGTGTCCCCCTTTTCTGTATCACAATGAAAATCACTGTTGACTCTAGGAACCCAAGAAATTAATGTATTAATAAATAAAATAGCAGGTGCACATTTTCAGTTTCTGTAAAAGAAGTGGTCCAAATTTGGTTAGCTACTGTTGAGTGGTTTATGAGGAGTTGTAGAATAGAGATATGCATTCCCTCCCCCTACTCCCACTCAGTGCCTTGTTGAAATTCATTATTTGGCTCTGTGAAACCACAAAAATCAATTTGATAAAATATAGAATAGCAGGTGCACAACTTCAGTAAAAAAATTCTGCAAAATTAGTTGGCTTCTGTTGTGTGGCCAAAGATGAGTTGCGGATTAGATATATGTATCCCTCTCTGTACCACATCGAAAATCCCTGTTTGGCTTTGGGGGGTATCGTATTATGACCACTGATTTTAATCAGAATATTGTAGATATTTACCTGTTTGGCTTTGGGGGGTATCGTATTATGATCACTGATTTTAATCAGAATATTGTAGATATTTACCTGTTTGGCTTTGGGGGGTATCGTATTATGACCACTGATTTTAATCAGAATATTGTAGATATTTACCTGTTTGGCTTTGGGGGGTATCGTATTATGACCACTGATTTTAATCAGAATATTGTAGATATTTACCTGTTTGGCTTTGGGGGGTATCGTATTATGACCACTGATTTTAATCAGAATATTGTAGATATTTACCTGTTTGGCTTTGGGGGGTATCGTATTATGACCACTGATTTTAATCAGAATATTGTAGATATTTACCTGTTTGGCTTTGGGGGGTATCGTATTATGACCACTGATTTTAATCAGAATATTGTAGATATTTACCTGTTTGGCTTTGGGGGGTATCGTATTATGACCACTGATTTTAATCAGAATATTGTAGATATTTACCTGTTTGGCTTTGGGGGGTATCGTATTATGACCACTGATTTTAATCAGAATATTGTAGATATTTACCTGTTTGGCTTTGGGGGGTATCGTATTATGACCACTGATTTTAATCAGAATATTGTAGATATTTACCTGTTTGGCTTTGGGGGGTATCGTATTATGACCACTGATTTTAATCAGAATATTGTAGATATTTACCTGTTTGGCTTTGGGGGGTATCGTATTATGACCACTGATTTTAATCAGAATATTGTAGATATTTACCTGATATTCACTGATTTTAATCAGAATATTGTAGATATTTACCTGTTTGGCTTTGGGGGGTATCGTATTATGACCACTGATTGTAGATATTTACCTGTTTGGCTTTGGGGGGTATCGTATTATGACCACTGATTGTAGATATTTACCTGTTTGGCTTTGGGGGGTATCGTATTATGACCACTGATTGTAGATATTTACCTGTTTGGCTTTGGGGGGTATCGTATTATGACCACTGATTGTAGATATTTTTACCTGATATTCATAATGTGGTCTTCATGGTTTCCTCTGTTAATGTACATTTCATTTGGATACAATAAAAAACTGGCAAATAAGATGACAACAATTTCTATAGAGTTATTTCCCCTGTCTACAAAATCTCCATTGAAGATATATGGATTGTCAACAGAAGGAAGACCATTCTGAAATAAATTATATATAGAGTTATTTCCCTTTTCTACAAAATTTCCATTGAAGCTATATGGATTGTCAACAGAAGGAAGACCATTCTGAAATAAATTTTATATAGAGTTATTTCTCCCTGTCTACAAAATCACCATTGAAGATATATGGATTATCAACAGAAAAAAAGACCATTATATTTCAAAATTTGATCCAGGCATGTTGACCAAATCTGCAGAGATTTAATGCAAGTTTTATGAAGATTTATTTGTTACAAAGGAAAGATTTGCACCAAGTTTGATTATGAATTCATTTGTATCTGTAACGATGTGTATATAAATTACTGAATACCGTATTTAGGGTTGCATAATGCGCATTGGTGCATAATGCGCAACCCCTCTTGGCCTTGAAAATCTCCAGAAAAAAACTAGTTTGTGTCTATAATGTGCATGGACTTTTGAAAAAAATCGTCGTCAGAAATGTAAGAATTAAATATCAGTCGTATATATTTTTCAGTCCTTTGAGCATGTTTCATTTGCTGGGAGACTTTTAGAACCATTTATCTCTTTTCATCTTCAATAAAGTTGCAAAATATTAAATGTATTGGGTTTTATTGGCGTTTTCATATGATGCTTTTATTATCCGGATGGAATAGTGTCCAAACAATTTAAGAAATATTTAACTTTGCATGTTGACAATAGTAAACAAAAAAACATGGCAGACATGTGATTTCCCAGTCTGGGAAAGAGTGAAACACATTGTTCCTGTTTATAATGTGCACACCTCCTACCAAATAAAGAATCTGGGCAAAATCCTGTGCATTATACAACCCTAAATACGGTATTTGTAACTTTTGTATGCAAAACTTGATTAATTGCAAATATCAGTCCTCTTAATTATATAGTAGACTATTCTTTCTAACATGAAAAGAATTATTTCATTTATTTTACAAAATAAAGTCACATTGTACATTATATGAATATAGCATCTGAAAATATGGAATTTATTTTTATGAGCTATATAAATGGGTGGAGAAGTGAACTGCCGGCAAGCTTTTCTGTCCTGTTTTGTAATAGCATATAACTTTATATTTTAAAAGTACATTTTGTATTATTCTGTTTGTTATTCAATGTCAAAAGGTCTAAAGCAACTACAGTACCAAATATTATTAGAAAGAGCAGAAACTAAGAGTCATTCCAATAGTTATCAAGAGAGTCCTCTTTCCCATCCACCCTATACTGTTACCGTTTCTTACTGTTCACTCTATGTGGATCCAGTACCAGGAGACTGTTATATATGCATAATAGACGAAAAAACAAAAATTGATTTGTATACCTTTATTGTACAGCAATGACACAGAATAAATATGTTATATTATCATCCTCTAAAGAGCTAACATCGTGGGTTAAGCTGCAAGTAGAAATCTTTTGTAAGGCAAGTAACAGATTTTACTATCTTGCACTTTTTACGGTGTTTGACTCTTTTTCTCACCCCTTTCTACCGTGTCAATGTTTGCTTACTTGTGTAGTTTGGTGCATTAATTTGCGAACCGTATCACAGCCACAGGACCAAAATGCCACGTAATAAAATAAAACAAGATGTTCATTTTACAACTTTAAAGAGGTTCAAAATAATAAAGTTAACAAACTTGTGATAGATTCTACAATAACAAAAGATTTATACTTGCAGCTTAACCCCCAATGTTAGCTCTTTAGAAGATGATAATGTTTTTGTCTTCTGTGTAGTGTTTTTTTAGTGTTCGTGTTCTATATTGTCGTCTGTATAGAGATTTTAGTGCATCTGCTGTATAATAAATGACCCATTTCCATGTGACCTTCACCAGTGTTTTAAATAACACGCCACAGCTTTTGTTGATGCGAGTGTTCTAAAAATAGCCATCCAATAGCCATAGGTGCCCTATTACCACTGCTCTTATAACCCAGTTCAGATATCTTGCATAGTATATCACACTGCACACATGATACACGTTACAGTATAATTGTATGCAATATTTTTGCCAGTTTCTGCTAAAACAGAAAACACAAGACTTTAATATACCTTTTTAGGTTTAATTCAATAAAAATGTGACTTACATAAATTGTTGAACCTCAACAAGTTATTTAAAATAATACGCACTTACAAAAACCCTGTCAATCAGGGAGAGGCGTTTCTTTGATGAAAATTCATTGATAGAACCCACGTGGTTGCGTTTTTGTAAGTAGAAATATGGGGTATAAATAATTGTTGTCCCCGCTGCATAAACCAATCACCGTTTAGAAAAAACGCTACACAGAAGACAAATATATATACATGGTTTTATGCTGTGTTAGTTGATAGAGAGGTGAATCTTTTGCTTCTGTACTGCTATTTTTAAGACTCATCTGTGAGATACCGTAACTGGTTACCCCAGGTAATACTACAGCAGCACTCTTATTCTTGCATAGTTGTATGACAGTATATTAATTAATTATTTGAAGACAAAGAAAACTTAAAAGTGTACATTACAAGAACAGATGATGTCTTATTTGAAATATAAACCATAACATAAGATTAACAGAGGAATTGATTAAAGGAAACTTAGGTTCAGACATAAATTAATATGTTTTCTATGGGTATATTCATTAAAAACCCATATAAGCTTGGCATTTACTTTTAGCAATAACATATGTATCTACTTCTAAGAATCATTAAAATGCACATATTGGAGAGGCAGACAAGAATTTTTTTCATTTGAAAATTTTATTTTTTGTCCTTAGATATTTTTGAAGGAGGTTGAAAAAAATTGTGGGATTTTTTTTTTTTTTTTCAAATTTATTTTCTCTTTTTATTGATCAGAGTTGAGGAGAGTGTCTAGATTTGTTTGGCAGTAACTACAATCGGGGGCCATCTTAACAGCATTATAGGCCTCCGGGAAAAACAGTGCACTAGGACCCTACCTAAACAACCACTCACAGGAATAAAAATGTCAAATGGTTGATAAAATTAGACATGTATTTATTATATTGGTATTTCCAATAAATTCAGTGCTCAAACACTATTTAAATAACATGCCATACACAACATACCTAGATTAGCATGGGGCCCCCGGGCAACTGCCCATCTTTCCCATGCATTAAGACAGCACTGACTACAATATTAATTATGAAAGTGTAATAAACATTTCTTTCACTAGATATGAGAAATATAGATTTTCTTGAAAATGTTTCTCATTTTTTTAAGAAAAAAGTATGCGAAAATGAATAAAACTCACACTAAAATTGAGCTATCAGACCTTTCAATAAGGGGTGATACAACATACTTTTGCCCATGTAAAATGGTACATGTATTTGGTACCGCCTGATTTTAAAGAGTTAGTTGTATAAGATACTCATGAAAATGTTAAAATCTTAATGCAAAGTAAAGAGTGAAGTACTGGTACACTTGAAAAATATTGAAAACCCTGAGTTATGACATTTAAATACTACTCAAATCATGCTCCAAGATTATCTCCCCTGAATCTTATCATTTATTTATTGTGTTAAAAGCTTCTGAATTTTGGTTTAATTCTTAGAAGTTTAAAATCATTTTATTTTCTGTCATTGTTGTAATTTTCTTTGAGCCTTCAATAAATATGTTTGTTTAAAATTGGTTTGGTATATTGGTGTTTTATGCCACTTTCAACAATATTTCAGAGAAGATCAATATGTAGGAATACCTTTCATGACTGAGAGTGGGAAAGTCTGTCTTTTCTTGAGTGAGAGGGGAGTTAAAGACATAGATATTTAATGGAGTAAAATATACTGAAATCTCATATTTGACCAAGTGATAGAACCTATTTTTTCCATAAATAATGAAAAAGTAGATACAGTCAAACCTGTATTAAGGGGTCATGACCCTTAGGACAACAATAAAGTGGCCTTTTAAGACAGGTGACCTCTTAAAACAGGTTCAATTCATATGAAATTTTCTATGACAGGACAAAAAAAGTGACCTCTTAATAGAGGTGACTGCTTAATAGAGGTGACCGCTTGGGCAGGTTTGACTACATTTGTAACTATATATATTTTTCAATTGTAATAAAGTTAGCGGCATTTCCAGTATACTGTTAATTGTAATAATTTTGATTTGATTGTTGGTGTTTAACGCCACTTTCAGCAATATTTCAGCTATATCATGGTGATCAGTTTTAATGGTGGAAGAAGCCGAAATACCCGGAGAGAACCACCAACCATGGGCAAGCAACTGGTAAACGTTAATTGTAATACAATGGAACCTGTGTGTTCCGACACCTGAGTTTTCCGACATCCTGTGACTTCCGACAAGAAATTCAGATCCCAAAATATTTCTTTAACATTTTTTGTTAAAAAACCTTGAGTATTCCGACACCTGTCACTTCCGACATCTGACACTGTTTTAACGGTCCCAATGTTATTAATAACACTTAATTAATCCTGTCTTATCCGACCCTTTGATCTGCTCATTAATAAATTACCATCCTTCCATGTGTATCATTAAATATAAACCATTAACAAATTGACCTCACAAATAAATTGTGATTTTAAATAATTGAATGGCAGGCAATTAGAGGCTGATTAGTAAGGGTTAAAAGTAGGTTTACAAAGAATATATATGTAATAATTAAAATTTTGCAGTTACCTGTTTTCACTTTCTTTGTAAAGGACATGTCTACAACCATTATCTGATATATTATGAAATTGTTCTAGGCTTGTGTACACAAATAAATTATTATTTGAATTTATTGATTGGCAGGTGATTAAAGACTCATTATTAAGGGTTAGAGTAAGTTTACCAAGAATATAATAATTAACATTTTACAGATAACTATTTTCACTTTCTTTGTAAAGGAGATGGCTACAACCAACAATTATCTGATCAGATTATGAAATTGTTCTAAATATATTAATTTTGTATAAATTAGATATTAAATGTATTTTCATCTACATTGTAGTTCCAATTATTTAAACCATCCTACATAATCAAACATACACAATTTCTTCTCTTGTTAAATTTGTGGAAATTTCTAAAAAGAAAACCTGAGTTTTCCGACATCCTGTGCAATCCGACACATTTCCCTGGTACCTTAGTGTGTCGGATAACAGGTTCCATTGTATATTCATAACTTAAATGTTTCAATGGACAAGTCACCTCCATGTGAGACATCTATTTTTGGGAGGGACCGGGTGGCTCAATGAGTTAGGTAGTTAGATTACCTAACAACTCATACAAGCCTATCACCAATACGGCGTGGGTTCACGCCCGGCTTTGTAAATTACAAAAAAGGATGCACTCGACTCGCAGTCGCAAGTGATAAAGTTTATCAATTGCTTGCCCATGGTCGGTGGTTCTCTCCTGGTACTCCGGCTTCTTCCACCACTAAAACTGGTCGTCATGATATAGCTGAAATATTGCTGAAAGTGGCGTTAAACACAATCAAAATCAAAATCAAATCCATTTGAGACATCTATTTTTGGGATTTTTCACATGGAATAAATGTTAGCTCCATTGTCTTGAGGGAAGAATAATATACAAAAGTCTAACAAAGGGGAGATAACAGAAGCTGTAAGGTGATAATACAAATGTAGCTGACACAATGGCCTTCAACTAACAATAAACACTAAAAGCTCTATGATGATAATATAAATGTAGCTGACACAATGGCCTTCAACTAACAATAAACACTAAAAGCTCTATGATGATAATATAAATGTAGCTGACACAATGGCCTTCAACTAACAATAAACACTAAAAGCTCTATGATGATAATATAAATGTAGCTGACACAATGACCTTCAACTAACAATAAACACTAAAAGCTCTATGATGATAATATAAATGTAGCTGACACAATGGCCTTCAACTAACAATAAACACTAAAAGCTCTATGATGATAATATAAATGTAGCTGACACAATGACCTTCAACTAACAATAAACACTAAAAGCTCTATGATGATAATATAAATGTAGCTGACACAATGACCTTCAACTAACAATAAACACTAAAAGCTCTATGATGATAATATAAATGTAGCTGACACAATGGCCTTCAACTAACAATAAACACTAAAAGCTCTATGATGATAATATAAATGTAGCTGACACAATGGCCTTCAACTAACAATAAACAGTAAAAGCTCTATGATGATAATATAAATGTAGCTGACACAATGGCCTTCAACTAACAATAAACACTAAAAGCTCTATGATGATAATATAAATGTAGCTGACACAATGGCCTTCAACTAACAATAAACACCATTCCATTACATTAACTAGCTATATAGAGAACAATCTCATATAATCAGATAAAAAATCAATAACAGTTGATTCTGACGGGAGACATTTTACTAGTAATGAATATCACGATGGCTACCGGTATTTTAATATACCATGTGATAATATATAATATAAGTAATTCTCTATGCTATTTACTTCTCAATAACAATATTTCACACTTGCTAGCTATCAATCTAATTCAAATCAGATGTTTGTTGTATCTTTTACTTTTATTCTTTGCTGATACAATTCTATAAATATCTAACAACATCTGTTTGGGGGAGGGCCGTGTCATGTAAGTTTCATTATCTATATGCACGACAGTTAAATATATTGACCAATAAGACAACATCTCTTGGCATGTACCAGTACTTGGCTTTGATACCTAAAGATTTAGTATGCTCAACACTGTTGAAAATATGAACCCTGACATGATCCCAAATCTTGTTGGATTTGTTTATCGCCTAAGATTATTTTCTTTCCAAAAGGTACAACAAACATCTATTTTTCTTTAGATTGAGTAGTTATAAATGTTGAATTTTAATCCATCCCTGTTGAGAAGGAATCAATGTTAAACTATGATTAAACATCGTTATCTCAAGTTAAAAAAAATCTTTGGAAATGGTGTTTTTAACATAATCTAAAATAGCTTAAATGTAACTAACAACCATGGACCATAGTAGGTGTCCTGATCAGAGAGTGTCATGTTCTCTGTATGTTAAAGACTACTTGTGTAGAAATTGAAGAGTGGGCACATTGTAGCCGCATCTTCGCTAGCCAAGGGTTACGATCCGCTCTACTCATCTTCACCCTTGGCATCGTTAGACGGATTGTTGTAATTCCCGCGCACTGCCACCTGCTGGATTTTGACAGTTACGCCCCTTGTAATGATGTCATTTTAAGCCAATCGACGCGAGGTTTTCATTTCCTTTCGTTTGAATGCCCTGAAAATTGACTCGAGATTATAATAGGCAGTGTCTCCTCATACAAACTTTTTGTACGAATAGTGTAGCGGCTAATCGTACAAACTTTTTTATACTATCAAAATCGTGCCAGGCTGACGATTTTTCTCATTTTTATTTTGTTGACATTTTTCCTACAGAACATGTGCTTTTTGTAAAGCCCGTTCTGATTGGTTGCAGCTACCACTAGCTGCATTACATATAAACCGTCACCGTGTGACCTCGAAAATCCGTCTAACGATGCCAAGGGTAAAGATGAGTAGAGTGGATCATAACCCTTGGCTAGCGAAGATGATTGTAGCCGCTACAAAGAGCAAAATTGTTCATCTCTACCAAACTCTCCATGGCATTCTCCAAACATGTTACCTACTATGGAAAAAAAATTAATTGGAACTTATTTATACTACCTTATGAAATATCATAAATAAATCATTCAATTTTCCATGTAAATCTCCACACACAGTAATCTTGTATGATATTGATGTGCTGGCCTGGTTGATATTTCCTAGTTTCTTTAACCTAAAACGTGTCTCGTGCAGTAACTGTAGTAAGTATTTTGCATGTAATCTCTGAAAGACAAAATATTATATATCAATCCACATACAAAATATATCTATTAAACAGAGAGGAAAGTTCTGACTGAAATAAAGAGGAAATCAATTCAAATTGAAATTTTCAAGGAAATAGAAAAAGCTATGATTTGATTGGCTGTAAAATAGTGTGTCACAACTAATCAAAATGTTTTAAAATGACAAATAATAATTCATGACTATGACCAATATGCTTAGCATTTTCACATTTCAAGGGACATAACCCTGAAATGGTATAGGTAGATGATGGTTTGGTTTATGGTGTTTAACGCCACTTTCAACAATATTTCAGTTATATTATGGCAGTCAGTTTTATTGGTGGCGGAAACCGGAGTATCTGGAGAAAACCACCGACCCGTCACAATTAAGTCACTGATAAATTTTATCACATAATGTTGTATCGAGTACACCTCGTCATGAACAGGTCTCGAACTCACAACTGTAGTGGTGATAGGCACTGATTGCATAGGTAGTTGTAAATCCACGACCATGATGGCCCCTATAGGTAGAAGAGTGTTGGGAAATCTAAAAATTCAGAATTGATTATGAGTGTATAATCAGTAGTCTTGAAGGTTACAAAATTAACTTTCAACATTCATTTCATCTATGTGCTGTACTCATTAAAAATGGAAAATAAACACAGGGAGTTATATTATTATAACAAGTAAGAAATAAATCTCAATAAGATAACTACATGTAACATTGAGTTCTAAATAAAAAGAGGACATTTTCCTGTTTTTTCCATATTTTCTGATTAGTCAATTATTGACTTTTAATACTGACTATTGAAATCTGTTACGCTATCGACCAACTTTCTATTATAATTGATCATCAGCACAAAACTTAGGCCACCTTTAACAAAATGTTAGTCTGCCCAAATATGACCCATGGGCATGGGACATAGTTAGGTAGGGAAATATTTTGTTTTCTTTGAAAATCTGCTAAAAAAATGGAATAAGATCCCTTATCTCTATGGAATTCAGAAATATCCAGGAATGAAAAAAAAAATACATCTTTTATGGCCAAAAAATAAGAACTTGAGTGGGCTCCTTTTTCCTGCAAGGTTACAATGGGGCAAACCATTTATTAACTAGGAAGAACTGTTTTAGATACCTAAAACTTATGTCTCCCCTTAATGCGGCCATCTGTACAACAATAAGTTACACATTATGAGTTGAATGATACTATTTAAAAAACAATTATTTGACCTTGGGGTCAAAGGTCAAGGTCCCACAAAGGTCATTACAGTATGTGACACACCGCCTTATGGTCATGCACCCACATACCAAATATAATTGACCTATCTAGAAAGACAAAAAAATTATGGTCCGGACAAGCTTCGCTGAGAAGAAGCAGAAGAAGTGGAAGAAAAAATTAGACTAAAACAATATGTCTCCCTTCGTTCGAAGGAGAGACATAATTATGACTGTAATTATATGTCATAGTTTTCAATATTGAACTTCCCCTGAGTTGAACATGTAATGGTACAAATAAAAATTATTCATTTATCAATCAAAAATTTAAAAAAAAGAGGCCACTAGATTGTTTCTCTGAAATAATTATTTTTCAATAAAATGAACATTACAATCACAGGGTTAACAAATGTTCATAGCTACCATGTAGCTCTCTGGATGAAATTTTACAAAATTGATTTACGTACAGAGATATAGGAAGTAAATTTGATACGAGACATGATTTATAAGAAGGTAATCTAATAGAGTGATGTCTTGTAGAATTAATCAAATGTTGATATTTGACATTTTGTCTACAATCGAAAAATTAAAGAAGTACACCTTGAAATTATTGATGATTATAGAGGTTCGTAGAAGCTTGTAATCAATAACATGGTTTTTAATTTGACTTCTAAATTTTATAGATATTTTAAATTTCAGCTGATTTTTTTTTTCTTTTTTTCTTTTTTCTTTTTGCAATTAAATTGAAATTTCTATTTGAAGTTACCAGGGTAAATGGCAGCCATCTTGGATGGAAGGTGGAAATTATGGACGATTATTGAATAAATAAAAAAGTATTTTCCCCAAAACTATACACTTACTGCTGATGTTTAGTATAAGGCACTTTTAAATATCAGTTAATTTTAAAAATGCTGTTTATCAGAAGATTGTTTAACTTTTTTCTCCATAAGAAAACCACTGATCTACCATAGACCACTTACAAACTTTATCATATAAGGTTGTATCATGCCATAGACCGATGTCAAACATACAAACAAGTAGTGATATCACCTGATTGTAAAGGTACAAGGTTGAGACAGACATTATCACTAGTATCAGTGAGGAATGTGTATCGGGACCTTCAAAACTGACATTGTTGTTTTTATCAGTAACTTCATAATGTATTTGATGTCACACCAGAATCAGTTTGTTGATACTGAAAATATCCTTCGGTGAGATCAAAGGTCAATTGCATAAATTGCTGATAAACCTACAATAATAACCACATTTATCATATTAAATTTTTTTTAAATTTGTTGACGTCACCATGTAGCTGAGAGAGTGTTAAGCACCAATCAATCATATTAAATTAATCTTCTGGTTATAAATGTCATTACTTAGTTAATTCCAAACCTCTAAACATATTTGTTTTGATTTAATTTCCTCATGAATAAATTAAAGAACAGTAACTCCTGATTAAGATAGAATTTACATAATCTTGAACTTTATACCTGTTTTGATTTGAATGCTTGGATTAGATTTTGAAGTTGTGCATGCGTCAATGGAAAAACTAAATGTGGGCCACTGTAAGATGGGTCTATGGTTACAGACTCTGGATTAGCTATTTTATATATGTTTATATCTTCAGCTTCCACTGAAAGAGCATCTAAAATAGAAAAAATATATCATTATTACATGGATGGTGGTGAAATATCAGAATTTCCCAGTAATTCAAATCTGATATTTCCCATCTGAAATAACCACTGAAAGAGCATCTAAAATAGAAAAAATATATCATTATTACATGGATGGTGGTGAAATATCAGAATTTCCCAGTAATTCAAATCTGATATTTCCCATCTGAAATAACCACTGAAAGAGCATCTAAAATAGAAAAAAAATATCATTATTATATGGATGGTGGTGAAATATCAGAATTTCCCAGTAATTTAAATCTGATATTTCTCATCTGAAATAACAACTCAAATTATTGTAGTGTGGCCTTACAATGTCATCAAATTAATTCTTTTTTTTTATGTTCAGCAATTTTGACAGTTTTTGAAAATTGAAGTTTTTTTTTTATTAAAACTGTTAAAGTGACACATTGTAGAATATAGAATAGATAAAGCTTTTTGTTAACATCTTGTATTAATAGCATTAATATCACCATAATACTTTAAACAGACAATACAGTTCCGATGACGAGACCAGTCTTATGACATGCTTGATAGGATTCAAATGATACTATGGTTCTTTGGTTTTTAACATCTAAATGATGGTTCCATAAATATCTACATCATTTTCTATCAAATTTTGAATCCAAATATATGGCCCTTCCCATGTCTAGTCTTTTGACCAAATCATGTTGTTTTTAAGCCTTTTCATTTTTTTTCCCACCATATTGACTTCCCAATTCTTTTAACCAAATCATATTTTTGTTTTTTTAATCTTCCCCTTTTTTTTCACCATATTGACTTCCCAAGTCTTTTGGCCAAATCATGTTGTTTTAAGCCTTTTAATTTTTTCCCACCATATTAACTTCCAAAGTCTTTTTACCAAATCATATTGGCTTTTTTAATCTTCCCCTTTTTTCCCCCATATTGACTTCCCAAGTGTTTTGGCCAAATCATGTTGTTTTAAGCCATTTTATTTTTTCCCACCATATTGACTTCCCAAGTCTTTTTACCAAATCATGTTGTTTTAAGCCATTTTATTTTTTCCCACCATATTGACTTCCCAAGTCTTTTTACCAAATCATGTTGTTTTAAGCCATTTTATTTTTTCCCACCATATTGACTTCCCAAGTCTTTTTACCAAATCATGTTGTTTTAAGCCATTTTATTTTTTCCCACCATATTGACTTCCCAAGTCTTTTTACCAAATCATGTTGTTTTAAGCCATTTTATTTTTTCCCACCATATTGACTTCCCAAGTCTTTTTACCAAATCATGTTGTTTTAAGCCATTTTATTTTTTCCCACCATATTGACTTCCCAAGTCTTTTTACCAAATCATGTTGTTTTAAGCCATTTTATTTTTTCCCACCATATTGACTTCCCAAGTCTTTTTACCAAATCATGTTGTTTTAAGCCATTTTATTTTTTCCCACCATATTGACTTCCCAAGTCTTTTTACCAAATCATGTTGTTTTAAGCCATTTTATTTTTTCCCACCATATTGACTTCCCAAGTCTTTTTACCAAATCATGTTGTTTTAAGCCATTTTATTTTTTCCCACCATATTGACTTCCCAAGTCTTTTTACCAAATCATGTTGTTTTAAGCCATTTTATTTTTTCCCACCATATTGACTTCCCAAGTCTTTTCACCAAATCATGTTGTTTTAAGCCATTTTATTTTTTCCCACCATATTGACTTCCCAAGTCTTTTTACCAAATCATGTTGTTTTAAGCCATTTTATTTTTTCCCACCATATTGACTTCCCAAGTCTTTTTACCAAATCATGTTGTTTTAAGCCATTTTATTTTTTCCCACCATATTGACTTCCCAAGTCTTTTTACCAAATCATGTTGTTTTAAGCCATTTTATTTTTTCCCACCATATTGACTTCCCAAGTCTTTTTACCAAATCATGTTGTTTTAAGCCATTTTATTTTTTCCCACCATATTGACTTCCCAAGTCTTTTTACCAAATCATGTTGTTTTAAGCCATTTTATTTTTTCCCACCATATTGACTTCCCAAGTCTTTTTACCAAATCATGTTGTTTTAAGCCATTTTATTTTTTCCCACCATATTGACTTCCCAAGTCTTTTTACCAAATCATGTTGTTTTAAGCCATTTTATTTTTTCCCACCATATTGACTTCCCAAGTCTTTTTACCAAATCATGTTGTTTTAAGCCATTTTATTTTTTCCCACCATATTGACTTCCCAAGTCTTTTTACCAAATCATGTTGTTTTAAGCCATTTTATTTTTTCCCACCATATTGACTTCCCAAGTCTTTTTACCAAATCATGTTGTTTTAAGCCATTTTATTTTTTCCCACCATATTGACTTCCCAAGTCTTTTTACCAAATCATGTTGTTTTAAGCCATTTTATTTTTTCCCACCATATTGACTTCCCAAGTCTTTTTACCAAATCATGTTGTTTTAAGCCATTTTATTTTTTCCCACCATATTGACTTCCCAAGTCTTTTTACCAAATCATGTTGTTTTAAGCCATTTTATTTTTTCCCACCATATTGACTTCCCAAGTCTTTTTACCAAATCGTATTGGTTTTTTTAATCTTCCCTTTTTTCATCATAATGACTTCCCAAGTCTTTTGACCAAATCCTTGTTTTTGTGGGTTTCTATTTAACCATACTGACTCACCAACACTCCTGATTGATATTAAAGTACAGCATCCCAGATAACATTGTAGTAATTGATTTTGTAAACATGTTGACAGTGTTGACATTTAGCAGTAAACAAATAACATATTCATTTCTAATCAAATCTTATTACATTGGTTACAGGTGTAAATTTCAAAGGTAGAATAACTATATTACACAGTTAATTCTGTCTGAACGTTGTTTAATAAAATCTTGAAATCTTGAAATCTTGGTAATTGACAAAAATAAGATAGAAAGACATCAATAATAATCATATTCTTCTCCATTTTGTTTAGTTCGCACCCATCTTTGTAAATTACAAACCAGAGGCTCACAGGAGCCTGTAATCGCTCACCTGGATCAAAGCTGCTTTCAATAACAACGCAACTGCACTGTGGTGGCCATCTTGGTGGGAGAGCGTGACTGCCGGACACAATTTTGGAAGAGGACCATCCAATGACTATTCCATCACAAAGTTTGGTTCTAATTGAGTTACTGGTTCCAGACAAGAAGATTTGTATGTGAATTTCCCATAGGGTCCTATGTTAAGCTGTGGGGGCCATCTTGGTCAAAGGGCTGAACCGCCGGACACATTTTTTGAAGAGAACCATCCAATGACTATTTCATCAACATTTAGTTCTTATTGAGCAAATGGTTTCAGACAAGAAGGTATTTATGGGAATTTCCCATAGGGTCTTATGTTAAATTAAATTCGGCTGTGGTGGCCATCTTGGTCGAGGTCTGAAATATCAGACATAATTTTGGAAGGGGGCCACCCAAGGATCATTTCAGCAAAGTTTGGTTGAGATTGGCTCAGTAGTTTCAGTGGAGAAGATTTTTTTTTTTTATTTCATCCCCCCTTTTTCTATTTTTAGCTTGGCGGCCATCTTGGTTGGAAGTCGGGATCACCGGACACAATTTTGGAAGGGGGCCATCCAAGGATCATTCCACCAAAGTTTGGTTGCAATTGGCCCAGTGGTTTCTGAGGAGAAGATTTTTATGTGAATTTCCCATAGGGTCCTATGTTAAGCCAAGTTCGGCTGTGGGGGCCATCTTGGTCGAAGGGCCGAACCGCCGCACACATTTTTGGAAGAGAACCATCCAATGACTATTTCATCAAAATTTTGTTGTTATTGAGCAAATGGTTTCAGACAAGAAGATTTTTATGGGAATTTCCCATAGGGTCCTATGTTAAATTAAGTTCGGCTGTGGCGGCCATCTTGGTCGGAGTTCTGAAATGCCGGACACAATTTTGGAAGAGAACCACCCCCAAGAATCATTTCAGCAAAGTTTGGTTGAGATTGGTTCAGTAGTTTCAGAGGAGAAGATTTTTTTTAATTTCATCCCCCCTTTTTTCTAATTTGCATAATCGGTCAAAATCGGCAAAAGTTCATAAAAAAATCCCATTATATATGTTAAAAAGCTCATCATTATGCTTATACAGTTCAAATTTGGGCACATTCTGGCTTAAAATAGAGCAATTTTGGCCATTTGAAGACATTTCTATTTTTAGTAACGGTGGCCATCTTGGATATAGGACGGCGCTGACGGACACAATTTTGAGAGGGGACCACCTAAGGATCATTCAGACAAAGTTTGGTTGAAATTGGCTAAGTGGTTTCTAACAAGAAGATTTTTAAAAGATTTTTTGCTCATTTATGCCTAATCGGTATAAATCGGCTGAAAGAAAAATTTCACACAAAAACCCCGAACATATGTTAAACTACTCCTTGCCATGTAGCTACAGTTAAAATTTGAGCTCATTTTGACTTATACTAAAGCAGCAATAGACAATTGAAGACATTTCTATTTTTAGTAACAGCAGCCATTTTGAATGGAGGGCGGGGCTGTCGGACACAATTTTGAAAGGGACCCACCCAGGGACCATCCCTGCCAGGTTTGGTTTAATTTGGTTCAGCAGTTTCAGAGGAGAAGATTTAAATGTGATCTTTTATCAAAATATGCATAATTTGCATAATCGGTATAAATCGGCTGAAAGAAAAATTTCACAGAAAAACCCGGAATATATGTTAAACTACTCCTTGCCATGTAGCTGCAGTTATAATTTGAGCTCATTTTGACAACAATGGACAATTAAAATTTCATCACCCCTTTTTCTATTTTTAGCTTGGCGGCCATCTTGGTTGGAAGTCGGGATCACCGGACACAATTTTGGAAGGGGCCATCCAAGGACCATTCCACCGAAGTTTGGTTGCAATTGGTCCAGTGGTTTCTGAGGAGAAGATTAAAATGTGAAATGTTAACGGACGGACGAGGGACGAAAAGTGATGACAATAGCTCACATGGCCTAAAGGCCAAGTGAGCTAAAAAGGGTGCACTCGACTCGCAGCCGCAAGTAATAAAGTTTACCAGTTGCTTGCCCATGGTCGGTGGTTCTCTCCGGGTACTCCGGCTTCTTCCACCACTAAAACTGGTCGCCATGATATAGCTGAAATATTTCTGAAAGTGGCGTTAAACACCAAAATTCAAATTTATTCAATTTTGTTTATATTAAATGTTTATTAAGAAGTTTTTGTCAACATGACTAGTAGTTGTTATTAATTTCTTAGCAGATCAAATTTAATTAGATTTCATAAAAATAGTTGTGTTTCCCCAATTATGAGCATCTTTAAGCAGTTTGTTAATTTTTTTGCAATATTCTTAATCATCACTGTGGTTAAATTTCTTCATGAGAATTCTTACCAATTTCCTTTTGACATTCATTTATGATGGGAATTAACAACTTATATAAATTTTGTTATTTTTGTCATAGGAGAAACAAATTCTCCTTCTGTTACCAGTGGATTACATTATTTCAGTGGATTACATTATTTCAGTGGATTACATTATTTCAATGGATGACATTATTTCAGTGGATTACATTATTTCAGTGGATTACATTATTTCAATGGATGACATTATTTCAGTGGATTACATTATTTCAATGGATTACATTATTTCAGTGGATTACATTATTTCTTCAATCTCAATCTTTAAAATTGTGAAAATTTAACTATCTTGAATGGAAAAATAGTGTAATCTATTGGTGGCAGAAATTGCTGAGGTTTGTCCTCAATAACTTAAGTTCCTCTTAAGTAATCTATTGAAATAAGTAAACAAGATTAGGGGCCCTAAAAGATAGGCCCAAAATAATGCTAGACTATAATACTTTTACAGTTCACGAGTTATTTCTGTGTTTGCTTTAGCTAGAAACGAGGACATACATCATGTCCTATGTACACATTTTCCATTTCCTTTATTTTTGCTGGTAAAACCTTATCTGAAACCTTCTTATTTGTTTCCTGTAAAAAAACAAATGTATATTACCTTCAAGCAACAAGATTTAGTGGGTTGGTTAATGTATAGTAGGAAGAAGAATTTGAAGATGCCAAAGGGAGGTAATCAGAATCCGTATATCGAACAAGAACAGACAACAAAATGGCCAAAAGAAAAAGTATAAAAGGACGAACAACGATCTATAAAACATACATATAAAACTAAAGATTGAGTAACACGAACCCCACTAAACACAAACAACGATCTACAAAACATACATATAAAACTAAAGATCGAGTAACATGAACCCTACTAAACACAAACAACGATCTACAAAACATACATATAAAACTAAAGATCGAATAACACGAACCCTACTAAACACAAACAACGATCTACAAAACATACATATAAAACTAAAGATTGAGTAACATGAACCCCACTAAACACAAACAACGATCTACAAAACATACATATAAAACTAAAGATCGAGTAACATGAACCCCACTAAACACAAACAACGATCTACAAAACATACATATAAAACTAAAGATCGAGTAACACGAACCCCACTAAACACAAACAACGATCTACAAAACATACATATAAAACTAAAGATCGAGTAACACGAACCCCACTAAACACAAACAACGATCTACAAAACATACACATAAAACTAAAGATTGAGTAACATGAACCCCACTAAACACAAACAACGATCTACAAAACATACACATAAAACTAAAGATCGAGTAACATGAACCCCACTAAACACAAACAACGATCTACAAAACATACATATAAAACTAAAGATTGAGTAACATGAACCCCACTAAACACAAACAACGATCTACAAAACATACATATAAAACTAAAGATCGAGTAACATGAACCCCACTAAACACAAACAACGATCTACAAAACATACATATAAAACTAAAGATCGAGTAACACGAACCCCACTAAAAACAAACAACGATCTACAAAACATACATATAAAACTAAAGATCGAGTAACACGAACCCCACTAAAAACAAACAACGATCTACAAAACATACATATAAAACTAAAGATCGAGTAACATGAACCCCACTAAAAACAAACAACGATCTACAAAACATACATATAAAACTAAAGATCGAGTAACACGAACCCCACTAAAAACAAACAACGATCTACAAAACATACATATAAAACTAAAGATCGAGTAACATGAACCCCACTAAACACAAACAACGATCTACAAAACATACATATAAAACTAAAGATTGAGTAACATGAACCCCACTAAACACAAACAACGATCTACAAAACATACATATAAAACTAAAGATCGAGTAACATGAACCCCACTAATCACAAACAACGATCTACAAAACATACATATAAAACTAAAGATCGAGTAACACGAACCCCACTAAACACAAACAACGATCTACAAAACATACATATAAAACTAAAGATCGAGTAACACGAACCCCACTAAAAACAAACAACGATCTACAAAACATACATATAAAACTAAAGATCGAGTAACACGAACCCCACTAAACACAAACAACGATCTACAAAACATACATATAAAACTAAAGATCGAGTAACACGAACCCCACTAAAAACAAACAACGATCTACAAAACATACATATAAAACTAAAGATCGAGTAACACGAACCCCACTAAAAACAAACAACGATCTACAAAACATACATATAAAACTAAAGATCGAGTAACATGAACCCCACTAAACACAAACAACGATCTACAAAACATACATATAAAACTAAAGATCGAGTAACATGAACCCCACTAAACACAAACAACGATCTACAAAACATACATATAAAACTAAAGATCGAGTAACACGAACCCCACTAAAAACAAACAACGATCTACAAAACATACATATAAAACTAAAGATCGAGTAACATGAACCCCACTAAACACAAACAACGATCTACAAAACATACATATAAAACTAAAGATCGAGTAACATGAACCCCACTAAACACAAACAACGATCTACAAAACATACATATAAAACTAAAGATCGAGTAACACGAACCCCACTAAAAACAAACAACGATCTACAAAACATACATATAAAACTAAAGATCGAGTAACACGAACCCCACTAAAAACAAACAACGATCTACAAAACATACATATAAAACTAAAGATCGAGTAACACGAACCCCACTAAAAACAAACAACGATCTACAAAACATACATATAAAACTAAAGATCGAGTAACACGAACCCCACTAAAAACAAACAACGATCTACAAAACATACATATAAAACTAAAGATCGAGTAACATGAACCCCACTAAACACAAACAACGATCTACAAAACATACATATAAAACTAAAGATCGAGTAACATGAACCCCACTAAACACAAACAACGATCTACAAAACATACATATAAAACTAAAGATCGAGTAACACGAACCCCACTAAAAACAAACAACGATCTACAAAACATACATATAAAACTAAAGATCGAGTAACACGAACCCCACTAAAAACAAACAACGATCTACAAAACATACATATAAAACTAAAGATCGAGTAACACGAACCCCACTAAAAACAAACAACGATCTACAAAACATACATATAAAACTAAAGATCGAGTAACATGAACCCCACTAAACACAAACAACGATCTACAAAACATACATATAAAACTAAAGATCGAGTAACATGAACCCCACTAATCACAAACAACGATCTACAAAACATACATATAAAACTAAAGATCGAGTAACACGAACCCCACTAAACACAAACAACGATCTACAAAACATACATATAAAACTAAAGATCGAGTAACACGAACCCCACTAAAAACAAACAACGATCTACAAAACATACATATAAAACTAAAGATCGAGTAACACGAACCCCACTAAAAACAAACAACGATCTACAAAACATACATATAAAACTAAAGATCGAGTAACACGAACCCCACTAAAAACAAACAACGATCTACAAAACATACATATAAAACTAAAGATCGAGTAACATGAACCCCACTAAACACAAACAACGATCTACAAAACATACATATAAAACTAAAGATCGAGTAACACGAACCCCACTAAAAACAAACAACGATCTACAAAACATACATATAAAACTAAAGATCGAGTAACATGAACCCCACTAAACACAAACAACGATCTACAAAACATACATATAAAACTAAAGATCGAGTAACACGAACCCCACTAAAAACAAACAACGATCTACAAAACATACATATAAAACTAAAGATCGAGTAACACGAACCCCACTAAACACAAACAACGATCTACAAAACATACATATAAAACTAAAGATCGAGTAACATGAACCCCACTAAACACAAACAACGATCTACAAAACATACATATAAAACTAAAGATCGAGTAACACGAACCCCACTAAACACAAACAACGATCTACAAAACATACATATAAAACTAAAGATCGAGTAACACGAACCCCACTAAAAACAAACAACGATCTACAAAACATACATATAAAACTAAAGATCGAGTAACACGAACCCCACTAAACACAAACAACGATCTACAAAACATACATATAAAACTAAAGATCGAGTAACACGAACCCCACTAAAAACAAACAACGATCTACAAGACATACATATAAAACTAAAGATCGAGTAACACGAACCCCACTAAACACAAACAACGATCTACAAAACATACATATAAAACTAAAGATCGAGTAACACGAACCCCACTAAAAACAAACAACGATCTACAAAACATACATATAAAACTAAAGATCGAGTAACATGAACCCCACTAAACACAAACAACGATCTACAAAACATACATATAAAACTAAAGATCGAGTAACACGAACCCCACTAAAAACAAACAACGATCTACAAAACATACATATAAAACTAAAGATCGAGTAACATGAACCCCACTAAACACAAACAACGATCTACAAAACATACATATAAAACTAAAGATCGAGTAACACGAACCCCACTAAAAACAAACAACGATCTACAAAACATACATATAAAACTAAAGATCGAGTAACATGAACCCCACTAAACACAAACAACGATCTACAAAACATACATATAAAACTAAAGATCGAGTAACACGAACCCCACTAAAAACAAACAACGATCTACAAAACATACATATAAAACTAAAGATCGAGTAACACGAACCCCACTAAACACAAACAACGATCTACAAAACATACATATAAAACTAAAGATCGAGTAACATGAACCCCACTAAACACAAACAACGATCTACAAAACATACATATAAAACTAAAGATCGAGTAACACGAACCCCACTAAACACAAACAACGATCTACAAAACATACATATAAAACTAAAGATCGAGTAACACGAACCCCACTAAAAACAAACAACGATCTACAAAACATACATATAAAACTAAAGATCGAGTAACACGAACCCCACTAAACACAAACAACGATCTACAAAACATACATATAAAACTAAAGATCGAGTAACACGAACCCCACTAAACACAAACAACGATCTACAAAACATACATATAAAACTAAAGATCGAGTAACACGAACCCCACTAAAAACAAACAACGATCTACAAAACATACATATAAAACTAAAGATCGAGTAACACGAACCCCACTAAAAACAAACAACGATCTACAAAACATACATATAAAACTAAAGATCGAGTAACACGAACCCCACTAAACACAAACAACGATCTACAAAACATACATATAAAACTAAAGATCGAGTAATATGAACCCTACTAAATACTGGGGGTGAATTCAGGTGTTCCGGAAGGGTAAGCAGTTCCTACTCCACTAGTGCCACCCCTCTTGTTAATCTAGTTACAAACCCGGTAATAAGTCATGAATGAGGAGAGGACAGGGAAGTATTTTCAATTGAAACTTCTGTATCAGATGTGAACCTACATAAGACAATGTTTGAGAAATCTGGTTTTAAAATACACAATGCTTTGGAAAGACACAAGGCTAAATAAAAACATGTTAACATTTACAAAAAAAAACCAGTTGATATGAAATGAAAGAAAATATAAAACAACCAAATATTTAATATACAAAATGTATACATCATACAAAATTGATGTATTTCTCAAAACAATAAGAAATATTAATTTGCAGGAAATCGTTTAACAAACTGGTATACAAAAAACAGGTAATTATCATGTTTTTAGTTCCATCAGACTATAAAATCTATAAGTTGACAATAACAAGTTTTCTTCCTGTCATCTAAATGTAATAAACGTTGCCTACACTTTACATGTGTAAATTGGACGTACTTAAAAGTGTTGATGGCAGCGTAGAAAATAAGGAGAGGCGACAAAACACTGATTTTATTACTATGTAATGTAAGATACTAAATGGACAAAGATGTCAGCTAACGATCTCCATAATATAGCAAAATAAATTTAACTTAATGATATAGATAATGTAATTTGGACATTATTTCATTTCAGGATGTCTTTCTGTCCACAGATTCTATATCATGACAGAATAAAGTCAAAGACTCTATTACAGAGTGATAGTTTGGCATTAATCAATAAATCATGAGATTACAAAAATTGTAAAGAAAAGAAGCTTCAGGAAAAATATTGGCATGTAAAATGATATCAATATCCTTTCTAAATATCTTATGTCCTATAGAAGTCCATTACTGGTATACAATTTACACCAAGGATGTCAAAGGAATGGTTTGGTTTGATTTGGTTTGGTTTATGGTGCTTAATGCCACTTTCAACAATATTTCAGTTATATCGTGGCGGTCAGTTTTATTGGTGGAGGAAACCGGAGTACCCGCAGAAAACCACCGACCTGTTGCAAGTTACTGACAAACTTTATAACATAATGTTGTATCAAGTACACCTCGGCATGAGCGGGATTTGAACTCGCCACTTTATTGGTGATAGGCACTGATTGCACAGGTAGTTGTAAATCCAACTACCATACGATCACGACGGCCTCTCAAAGAAATGGTAGTACAGTACTAACACTACCACTGTGAATATGGATGAAACACTAGCAAACTACATCCTGTGTATTGTATAGATATATGTACTGAAAGGGTCGTTAATACAAGTGTCTTAGCTTAAAACAAATGTCAGTCATAGTACTATAACAGTGTTCTACTGTGATGTTTGACCAGTGTTTTCTAACAGAAACATCTTGTTAGTACTGTAAATGAAAAAAAATAATTAAATGAAAGAAATCACTCTAGTTGGTGATTTTTCACAGTGATGTCACAATTTACCATTGTGAATGTGAAGTGATGTCACCATTTACCATTCATGCATTGTGAATGTGAATGAAACACCAGTAACTTTATTGTATAGAAATACACTGACAGTGTTGTAAATGTACCAGTATGTGTCATGTCTGAAAAATACATGTCTAAATAACATCCAAAATCCTATAACCTTTTCATATATTAAAATATCTAATATTCTTATAAATAGTACTCACTGATGCATGGTCTTTGAGACATAGATAAAGCTCGTAATATTTTAGGTTGACCACAGGAATCTGGATCCATTTGTTGTAGCATGTCGTGGAAAAAATTATACAACTAAAAAAATATAAATGGAAAAAGTTAAACACGAGACTGTGAAATGTAGAACAGCAATAATAATGACGTTCCTTTGCTTTGTGTTTAAGTGTAATGTTGGGTGGTTTCTTAGGGTCATTTACATCCATATAATTTCTTACAACAAGCTACTCCTTTACTTTAATTTGTCTCAGTTTAATGCAGTCTGATTAAAATCTGACCTCTCACTTGCTCTTGTTTATTGATATGTCGCGCGTGTGAGGTCTGAAGAAACTCCATTAGGGTTCACATGCAGGTGACCTAAGGTCGTAGCCTTAGCGGACCAATCAAATTCGTATTTTCGCGGTTATGAAAGTAATAAAGACATGCAGCGCCGTATATCGGGAAACGGAATTAATATTCACGGAAGCTTTCGGTTTCGTCGGATTTATCGAAAAAGCAGTCATAAACAAACACGAGAAACTTCTGTGAAACAGTTAAAAAAATGCAATGCAAATTTTATTGATCATAAAAGTGAAAAATGTAGGTTTTTAAATGAACATAGAAATACTGGCAATACTGTGAAATATATGTAAGTTAATGACAAAGGGCGAACTGGTCAGTAACATCGAACTTTCCGCTTCCGACTGTCGCCATTTTGCTAATCTGACCGAGATTGTTTTGAGAAATTAAATTTGATTGGTCGAAGTAGGTCATAACCCGTAATTAGCATACGATTTAATATTCATAGCAAAAGGTCACCTGCATGTGAACCCTAATGGAGTTTCTTCAGACCTCACACGCGCGACATATCAATAAACAAGAGCAAGTGAGAGGTCAGATTTTAATCAGACTGAGTTTAATGTTGAATGGTTTCTCATGTTCGTTTACATCCATTTCATTTCGTACTAAATGAAACGTCAAGTATGTAAGATTTCTCAATATTCACGACAGATATTACCAATTAGTAATAAAGAAACAAATCCATACAGTCAATGTTAAGAAAAAAGTTTCTTGTGGAAAAATAAGAAACTATTTTCTTACCAATTGCATTTGTATTGATAGAGTGTCTAGTGCATTTGTATCTTTTCCTCTGTCGAGTGTATCACAACAGACAAAAATAAAGATACAACAAACATCTAATTTTAATTAGGTTGCTGTTAAAAGAAACACACAAATACATACAAGGTTTGTAACAAGAGTAGCACGACGGGTGCCACTCGTGGAGAAGGAACTGCTTACCCTTGCGGAGCACCTGAGTTCACACCCCTGTTTATAGTGGGGTTCGTGTTGTATGATCTTTAGTTTACTGTGTAGTGTTTTGTAGATTATTGTTTGTCCTTTTGTGAGTTCGAATCCGGTTAATTGCGAGGTGTACTCGATACAACATTATGTGATACAGTCTGTCAGTGACTTGCGTCAGGTCGGTGATGTGCTCCGGGTACTCCGGTTTCCTCCACCAATAAAACTGACAGCCACGATATAACTGAAATATTGTTGAAAGTGGCGTTAAATACCATAAACCAAACCAAACCTCGTATCCTTTTTCTTTTGGCCATTGTGTTGTCTGTCCTTTGATTTAAGGGTTTGGGTTACCCCTTTGGTATCTTCAAACTTTTCTTAGTTTAAGCATATTTTATTAATCAATTCAATATAACATTACAATATTCAGCTAAATACATTACATAATAAGAAGTAATTAATAGGATTGGGAAACAAGTTACAAGAACTTATATTAATCCCTATCCGTAGGAATAAATTTCATTTATAATATACTGTGAATCTCTAAAGGGAAGAAGCAAATAGAACTAACTAATATTATTTGATATAAATTACAGAAGGTATAAGAAGATAAAACAAAGAAAGTGATCTGGTGTTTGATGTATAAAATGTTTGATTCAAAGTAATTAAAAAAGAAGAAAGAAATAAGGGAACTAGGTACTGCTGATGTTAGATGAAACGTCTACTGTTTATTATAAACTTTTGTACATTTAAAAAACTGTTATTTTGATCGTCTGTGAGGTCAGGTGATCCAAAATGTAAACGGTCAACTGTCAAGTTCATAAGAATATCAATTGATTCGATATACCGATTTCTCGAATCATTGAACATATGACAATAAAAAAGATAATGCGAGTTAGTAAACTTTTCTTAATATGTGTGAAGGAAATATATGAGTAAGATATAACATTGTTAAAAAGGCCAATATAATAAAACACGGATAAGTACAGATAAACATGTATGATAATTGTTAAAATTGTCATAATCAAGCTAGACCTGCATTTTGTTATAACTTGGATTAACATGTAACCAAGGTTACCGTTTAACACCCAATTTCAACATTGAACAAAATAACAATTTTACATAATTACATTACTTCCGTTTTTCATTGAAATGTTACAATATGATTGGTTATGAAGTGGTCACATGATTATAAAAGAGATGTTTTACATCCCAATAAAATTCAAACCCGAACTTGCACGTGCCTCCATTACGACGTCAGAAGTAAACAATCAATGGCGTAGTAATTTCCAACAGCAAATAATCTAACACAAATAAAATTCACAACGAAAAATTCAACTACATAAAACTTTTCCCAATGATATTTTCTAGTGTATACCTGTGTGATATTTTAATTTTGTTTTTACTTTTCTTTTCATAATTTTATTTATTTTATTTTACCTCACAATAATTTAACCACGGGCATTCTCACAGAGCGATGAGTCACGCATGACCTTTGTAAAATTGAAATACAATATTTGCTGATATTTTTACTGGTCTAAATATGAAAATACAAAAAAATGCATCGGCTATTAACCAATCGAAATCCAGGATTCTTATATAAGGTGTAATTAATTGATAAATATACCGGTACCCAAAAAAATAGAGCATTTCTGAAGAGTTAAAAATATTGCATTTGGATCAATATTGCATTCCATTCTTTGGTGTGCCCAGCTATAATTGTCTTTTGTAACATGGATGCATCCTTTTCTTTTGATCTTTTTATCACAGGCACTTGACCGATGGACCTTAATTTCTCCATGTTTGCCACGGGGGTACGTATTTTCAGGGCTAGTAACGATATATGGCCTCTATTTCTGAGTCCCGGGTCCACACGAATACTAGAAATAATTCGTGTGGACCCAGGACCCAGAAATAAAGGCCCTACATCGTTACTAGCACTGGAAATACGTACCCCGTGGCAAACACGGGGAAATTAAGGTCTATCGGTCAAGTGCCTGTGGTTTTTATGGTTTATATACTAGAAGGTAAGCAACAGCCAAAAACTATGAAATAATACACACAGATACGAGATATTGTTCATTTTATATCTGGCTGTAGTTTTAGTACTCTCAGAGAGCCGTACAATAATCAACAACCTACATGTGATATTGCATGCCTTCATGTTACAAATCATTTATACCACAGTTTTCTGAGTTAAACCGTTAAACAATTGAACGCCAAGCGTGAGAAGATGTCCAAGGATCACATGACCTTTCCTATTTGGTTGGCAAATGAACCATTTTTTCTATTGATCTCCTATGGAGAGTCAGCTTTAACATGTTACTATTCATACACATTCTAACATGACGTCCTTCTTTCGCTTTGTAAATAAACGAGCGATTTATCAATTGGGTATAATCTCATTAGCACATGCGCCGGTGAATGTGACTGACTTTCCCGTCGTAAATGCACATGTTGATGAATTATCGTCCACTCGAATTTGACAGCATAAATTGAGTGCGACATTGTCCGCAAACGTAAATATAAATTACCGTCTTCCAATCAAAGTATACTACCGTATTTGTACTCTTAGACATATCAGATTTCTTAAATATATGTGTATATTGTGTGATTTCGTTCAATTTCCTGTCTTCTCGATTTTTATGTTTTTTATTATACATCTCACAGAATGACTATGAAATTCTTTCTGAAGTGAAAAATATTGAAATATCTCTTCATGAATTTTATAAATATTTTCGATAAAATTGTAAAATCATACATTATTTATAAAAAGCAGTTTAATTATATGCAAAAATTCAGGATTTCAAATCTTTATCATGCATGTCAAATTCATATTTCCAAATTTAAAAATGTAAATTGACAAAAAATAGGAATGTTTAAAATTTTATCAAATATTTTACAAACTGGAAATTGATTGAGAACTAAAGTTATCAATATTTTTTTAATGTATGGACCTAGACTTTATCTGTTTTATTGTTTACCAATATACTCATTATTGATTATGCAAATTAGCAATTATTACATCACTAATTAGCATTCATGTGGAACATTCCTACAGACGTTCTGGATAAAACGATATTTACATGCAAGCAGCAAGTCAGACGAGAGAGAAAAAATGGCAAAAAGGACATAATTCTCACAGACGTTCTGGATCAAACCATATTTACATGCAAGCAGTAACTCAGACGACAGAGAGAGAAAAAAGGCATATCAGGACATATTATCCCTGTTGCCGGTATCATGGCAACAAAACATAAACAAAATGTTCGGTACTATAGCAATAAAAGTGTTATTGCACTGATATTAAGGAACAATCGCTCAGGACATTATAACTCAATATCAATGCAACAAGGGTGGACCTGGCTAGAGTGTATCAGTGCCAACAGAGTATGGCTTGACCATAACGGTGAACCTGGTTAGAGTATATCAGTGCCAACAGAGTATGGCTTGATTATAACGGTGTACCTGGTTAGAGTGTATCAGTGCCAACAGAGTATGGCTTGACTATAACGGTGTACCTGGTTAGAGTGTATCAGTGCCAACAGAGTATGGCTTGACTATAACGGTGTACCTGGTTAGAGTGTATCAGTGCCAACAGAGTATGGCTTGACTATAACGGTGAACCTGGTCAGAGTGTATCATTGCCAACAGAGTATGGCTTGACTATAACGGTGTACCTGGTTAGAGTGTATCAGTACCAACAGAGTATGGCTTGACTATAACGGTGAACCTGGCCAGAGTGTATCATTGCCAACAGAGTATGGCTTGACTATAACGGTGTACCTGGTTAGAGTGTATCAGTACCAACAGATTATGGCTTGACTATAACGGTGAACCTGGCCAGAGTGTATCAGTACCAACAGAGTATGGCTTGACTGTAACGGTGGATCTGGCCAGAGTGCATCAGTACCAACAGAGTATGACTTGACTATAACGGTGAACCTGGCCAGAGTGTATCATTGCCAACAGAGTATGGCTTGACTATAACGGTGTACCTGGCCAGAGTGTATCATTGCCAACAGAGTATGGCTTGACTATAACGGTGTACCTGGTTAGAGTGTATCATTGCCAACAGAGTATGGCTTGACTATAACGGTGTACCTGGTTAGAGCGTATCATTGCCAACAGAGTATGGCTTGACTATAACGGTGAACCTGGCCAGAGTGTATCAGTACCAACAGAGGATGGCTTGACTATAACGGTGAACCTGGCCACAGTGTATCAGTACCAACAGAGTATGGCTTGACTATAACGGTGAACCTGGCCAGAGTGTATCATTGCCAACAGAGTATGGCTTGACTATAACGGTGAACCTGGCCAGAGTGTATCAGTGCCAACAGAGTATGGCTTGACTATAACGGTGAACCTGGCCAGAGTGTATCAGTGCCAACAGAGTATGGCTTGACTATAACGGTGAACCTGGCCAGAGTGTATCATTGCCAACAGAGTATGGCTTGACTATAACGGTGGACCTGGCCAGAGTATATCATTGCCAACAGAGTATGACTTGACTATAACGGTGTACCTGGCCAGAGTGTATCATTTCCAACAGAGTATGGCTTGACTATAACGGTGAACCTGGACAGAGTGTATCAGTACCAACAGAGTATGGCTTGACTATAACGGTGTACCTGGCCAGAGTGTATCATTGCCAACAGAGTATGGCTTGACTATAACGGTGAACCTGGCCAGAGTGTATCAGTACCAACAGAGTATGGCTTGACTATAACGGTGAACCTGGCCAGAGTGTATCATTGCCAACAGAGTATGGCTTGACTATAACGGTGAACCTGGCCAGAGTGTATCAGTGCCAACAGAGTATGGCTTGACTAAAACGGTGAACCTGGCCAGAGTGTATCAGTACCAACAGAGTATGGCTTGACTATAACGGTGAACCTGGCCAGAGTGTATCATTGCCAACAGAGTATGGCTTGACTATAACGGTGTACCTGGTTAGAGTGTATCAGTGCCAACAGAGTATGGCTTGACTATAACGGTGTACCTGGTTAGAGTGTATCAGTGCCAACAGAGTATGGCTTGACTATAACGGTGTACCTGGTTAGAGTGTATCAGTGCCAACAGAGTATGGCTTGACTATAACGGTGTACCTGGTTAGAGTGTATCAGTGCCAACAGAGTATGGCTTGACTATAACGGTGAACCTGGCCAGAGTGTATCATTGCCAACAGAGTATGGCTTGACTATAACGGTGTACCTGGTTACAGTGTATCAGTGCCAACAGAGTATGGCTTGACTATAACGGTGAACCTGGCCAGAATGTATCATTGCCAACAGAGTATGGCTTGACTATAACGGTGAACCTGGCCAGAGTGTATCAGTACCAACAGAGTATGGCTTGACTATAACGGTGAACCTGGCCAGAGTGTATCATTGCCAACAGAGTATGGCTTGACTATAACGGTGTACCTGGTTAGAGTGTATCAGTACCAACAGATTATGGCTTGACTATAACGGTGAACCTGGCCAGAGTGTATCAGTACCAACAGAGTATGGCTTGACTGTAACGGTGGATCTGGTCAGAGTGTATCAGTACCAACAGAGTATGGCTTGACTATAACGGTGAACCTGGCCAGAGTGTATCAGTACCAACAGAGTATGGCTTGACTATAACGGGGAACCTGGCCAGAGTGTATCATTGCCAACAGAGTATGGCTTGACTATAACGGTGTACCTGGCCAGAGTGTATCATTGCCAACATAGTATGGCTTGACTATAACGGTGTACCTGGTTAGAGTGTATCATTGCCAACAGAGTATGGCTTGACTATAACGGTGTACCTGGCCAGAGTGTATCATTGCCAACAGAGTATGGCTTGACTATAACGGGGAACCTTGCCAGAGTGTATCAGTACCAACAGAGGATGGCTTGACTATAACGGTGAACCTGGCCAGAGTGTATCAGTACCAACAGAGGATGGCTTGACTATAACGGTGAACCTGGCCACAGTGTATCAGTACCAACAGAGTATGGCTTGACTATAACGGTGAACCTGGCCAGAGTGTATCATTGCCAACAGAGTATGGCTTGACTATAACGGTGAACCTGGCCAGAGTGTATCAGTGCCAACAGAGTATGGCTTGACTATAACGGTGAACCTGGCCAGAGTGTATCAGTGCCAACAGAGTATGGCTTGACTATAACGGTGAACCTGGCCAGAGTGTATCATTGCCAACAGAGTATGGCTTGACTATAACGGTGGACCTGGCCAGAGTATATCATTGCCAACAGAGTATGACTTGACTATAACGGTGTACCTGGCCAGAGTGTATCATTTCCAACAGAGTATGGCTTGACTATAACGGTGAACCTGGACAGAGTGTATCATTGCCAACAGAGTATGGCTTGACTATAACGGTGTACCTGGTTAGAGTGTATCAGTACCAACAGAGTATGGCTTGACTATAACGGTGTACCTGGCCAGAGTGTATCATTGCCAACAGAGTATGGCTTGACTATAACGGTGAACCTGGCCAGAGTGTATCATTGCCAACAGGGTATGGCTTGACTATAACGGTGAACCTGGCCAGAGTGTATCATTGCCAACAGAGTATGACTTGACTATAACGGTGTACCTGGCCAGAGTGTATCATTTCCAACATAGTATGGCTTGACTATAACGGTGAACCTGGCCAGAGTGTATCAGTACCAACAGAGTATGGCTTGACTATAACGGGGAACCTGGCCAGAGTGTATCATTGCCAACAGAGTATGGCTTGACTATAACGGTGAACCTGGCCAGAGTGTATCATTGCCAACAGGGTATGGCTTGACTATAACGGTGAACCTGGCCAGAGTGTATCATTGCCAACAGAGTATGGCTTGACTATAACGGTGAACCTGGCCAGAGTGTATCATTGCCAACAGAGTATGGCTTGACTATAACGGTGAACCTGGCCAGAGTGTATCAGTGCCAACAGAGTATGGCTTGACTATAACGGTGAACCTGGCCAGAGTGTATCATTGCCAACAGAGTATGGCTTGACTATAACGGTGTACCTGGCCAGAGTGTATCATTGCCAACAGAGTATGGCTTGACTATAACGGTGTACCTGGTTAGAGTGTATCATTGCCAACAGAGTATGGCTTGACTATAACGGTGTACCTGGTTAGAGCGTATCATTGCCAACAGAGTATGGCTTGACTATAACGGTGAACCTGGCCAGAGTGTATCAGTACCAACAGAGGATGGCTTGACTATAACGGTGAACCTGGCCACAGTGTATCAGTACCAACAGAGTATGGCTTGACTATAACGGTGAACCTGGCCAGAGTGTATCATTGCCAACAGAGTATGGCTTGACTATAACGGTGAACCTGGCCAGAGTGTATCAGTGCCAACAGAGTATGGCTTGACTATAACGGTGAACCTGGCCAGAGTGTATCAGTGCCAACAGAGTATGGCTTGACTATAACGGTGAACCTGGCCAGAGTGTATCATTGCCAACAGAGTATGGCTTGACTATAACGGTGGACCTGGCCAGAGTATATCATTGCCAACAGAGTATGACTTGACTATAACGGTGTACCTGGCCAGAGTGTATCATTTCCAACAGAGTATGGCTTGACTATAACGGTGAACCTGGACAGAGTGTATCAGTACCAACAGAGTATGGCTTGACTATAACGGTGTACCTGGCCAGAGTGTATCATTGCCAACAGAGTATGGCTTGACTATAACGGTGAACCTGGCCAGAGTGTATCAGTACCAACAGAGTATGGCTTGACTATAACGGTGAACCTGGCCAGAGTGTATCATTGCCAACAGAGTATGGCTTGACTATAACGGTGAACCTGGCCAGAGTGTATCAGTGCCAACAGAGTATGGCTTGACTAAAACGGTGAACCTGGCCAGAGTGTATCAGTACCAACAGAGTATGGCTTGACTATAACGGTGAACCTGGCCAGAGTGTATCATTGCCAACAGAGTATGGCTTGACTATAACGGTGTACCTGGTTAGAGTGTATCAGTGCCAACAGAGTATGGCTTGACTATAACGGTGTACCTGGTTAGAGTGTATCAGTGCCAACAGAGTATGGCTTGACTATAACGGTGTACCTGGTTAGAGTGTATCAGTGCCAACAGAGTATGGCTTGACTATAACGGTGTACCTGGTTAGAGTGTATCAGTGCCAACAGAGTATGGCTTGACTATAACGGTGAACCTGGCCAGAGTGTATCATTGCCAACAGAGTATGGCTTGACTATAACGGTGTACCTGGTTACAGTGTATCAGTGCCAACAGAGTATGGCTTGACTATAACGGTGAACCTGGCCAGAATGTATCATTGCCAACAGAGTATGGCTTGACTATAACGGTGAACCTGGCCAGAGTGTATCAGTACCAACAGAGTATGGCTTGACTATAACGGTGAACCTGGCCAGAGTGTATCATTGCCAACAGAGTATGGCTTGACTATAACGGTGTACCTGGTTAGAGTGTATCAGTACCAACAGATTATGGCTTGACTATAACGGTGAACCTGGCCAGAGTGTATCAGTACCAACAGAGTATGGCTTGACTGTAACGGTGGATCTGGTCAGAGTGTATCAGTACCAACAGAGTATGGCTTGACTATAACGGTGAACCTGGCCAGAGTGTATCAGTACCAACAGAGTATGGCTTGACTATAACGGGGAACCTGGCCAGAGTGTATCATTGCCAACAGAGTATGGCTTGACTATAACGGTGTACCTGGCCAGAGTGTATCATTGCCAACATAGTATGGCTTGACTATAACGGTGTACCTGGTTAGAGTGTATCATTGCCAACAGAGTATGGCTTGACTATAACGGTGTACCTGGCCAGAGTGTATCATTGCCAACAGAGTATGGCTTGACTATAACGGGGAACCTGGCCAGAGTGTATCAGTACCAACAGAGGATGGCTTGACTATAACGGTGAACCTGGCCAGAGTGTATCAGTACCAACAGAGGATGGCTTGACTATAACGGTGAACCTGGCCACAGTGTATCAGTACCAACAGAGTATGGCTTGACTATAACGGTGAACCTGGCCAGAGTGTATCATTGCCAACAGAGTATGGCTTGACTATAACGGTGAACCTGGCCAGAGTGTATCAGTGCCAACAGAGTATGGCTTGACTATAACGGTGAACCTGGCCAGAGTGTATCAGTGCCAACAGAGTATGGCTTGACTATAACGGTGAACCTGGCCAGAGTGTATCATTGCCAACAGAGTATGGCTTGACTATAACGGTGGACCTGGCCAGAGTATATCATTGCCAACAGAGTATGACTTGACTATAACGGTGTACCTGGCCAGAGTGTATCATTTCCAACAGAGTATGGCTTGACTATAACGGTGAACCTGGACAGAGTGTATCATTGCCAACAGAGTATGGCTTGACTATAACGGTGTACCTGGTTAGAGTGTATCAGTACCAACAGAGTATGGCTTGACTATAACGGTGTACCTGGCCAGAGTGTATCATTGCCAACAGAGTATGGCTTGACTATAACGGTGAACCTGGCCAGAGTGTATCATTGCCAACAGGGTATGGCTTGACTATAACGGTGAACCTGGCCAGAGTGTATCATTGCCAACAGAGTATGACTTGACTATAACGGTGTACCTGGCCAGAGTGTATCATTTCCAACATAGTATGGCTTGACTATAACGGTGAACCTGGCCAGAGTGTATCAGTACCAACAGAGTATGGCTTGACTATAACGGGGAACCTGGCCAGAGTGTATCATTGCCAACAGAGTATGGCTTGACTATAACGGTGAACCTGGCCAGAGTGTATCATTGCCAACAGGGTATGGCTTGACTATAACGGTGAACCTGGCCAGAGTGTATCATTGCCAACAGAGTATGGCTTGACTATAACGGTGAACCTGGCCAGAGTGTATCATTGCCAACAGAGTATGGCTTGACTATAACGGTGAACCTGGCCAGAGTGTATCAGTGCCAACAGAGTATGGCTTGACTATAACGGTGAACCTGGCCAGAGTGTATCATTGCCAACAGAGTATGGCTTGACTATAACGGTGTACCTGGCCAGAGTGTATCATTGCCAACAGAGTATGGCTTGACTATAACGGTGACCCTGGCCAGAGTGTATCAGTGCCAACAGAGTATGGCTTGACTATAACGGTGAACCTGGCCAGAGTGTATCAGTGCCAACAGAGTATGGCTTGACTATAACGGTGTACCTGGCCAGAGTGTATCATTGCCAACAGAGTATGGCTTGACTATAACGGTGAATCTGGCCAGAGTGTATCAGTGCCAACAGAGTATGGCTTGACTATAACGGTGAACCTGGCCAGAGTGTATCATTGCCAACAGAGTATGGCTTGACTATAACGGTGAACCTGGCCAGAGTGTATCAGTACCAACAGAGTATGGCTTGACTATAACGGTGAACCTGGCCAGAGTGTATCTTTGCCAACAGAGTATGGCTTGACTATAACGGTGAACCTGGCCAGAGTGTATCAGTGCCAACAGAGTATGGCTTGACTATAGCGGTGTACCTGGCCAGAGTGTATCAGTACCAACAGAGTATGGCTTGACTATAACGGTGAACCTGGCCAGAGTGTATCAGTGCCAACAGAGTATGGCTTGACTATAACGGTGAACCTGGCCAGAGTGTATCAGTGCCAACAGAGTATGGCTTGACTATAACGGTGAACCTGGCCAGAGTGTATCATTGCCAACAGAGTATGGCTTGACTATAACGGTGAACCTGGCCAGAGTGTATCAGTGCCAACAGAGTATGGCTTGACTATAACGGTGAACCTGGCCAGAGTGTATCATTGCCAACAGAGTATGGCTTGACTATAACGGTGTACCTGGCCAGAGTGTATCATTGCCAACAGAGTATGGCTTGACTATAACGGTGAACCTGGCCAGAGTGTATCAGTGCCAACAGAGTATGGCTTGACAATAACGGTGAACCTGGCCAGAGTGTATCAGTGCCAACAGAGTATGGCTTGACTATAACGGTGTACCTGGCCAGAGTGTATCATTGCCAACAGAGTATGGCTTGACTATAACGGTGAACCTGGCCAGAGTGTATCAGTGCCAACAGAGTATGGCTTGACTATAACGGTGAACCTGGCCAGAGTGTATCATTGCCAACAGAGTATGGCTTGACTATAACGGTGAACCTGGCCAGAGTGTATCAGTACCAACAGAGTATGGCTTGACTATAACGGTGAACCTGGCCAGAGTGTATCATTGCCAACAGAGTATGGCTTGACTATAACGGTGAACCTGGCCAGAGTGTATCAGTGCCAACAGAGTATGGCTTGACTATAACGGTGAACCTGGCCAGAGTGTATCAGTACCAACAGAGTATGGCTTGACTATAACGGTGAACCTGGCCAGAGTGTATCAGTGCCAACAGAGTATGGCTTGACTATAACGGTGAACCTGGCCAGAGTGTATCAGTGCCAACAGAGTATGGCTTGACTATAACGGTGAACCTGGCCAGAGTGTATCATTGCCAACAGAGTATGGCTTGACTATAACGGTGAACCTGGCCAGAGTGTATCATTGCCAACAGAGTATGGCTTGACTATAACGGTGAACCTGGCCAGAGTGTATCAGTGCCAACAGAGTATGGCTTGACTATAACGGTGAACCTGGCCAGAGTGTATCATTGCCAACAGAGTATGGCTTGACTATAACGGTGTACCTGGCCAGAGTGTATCATTGCCAACAGAGTATGGCTTGACTATAACGGTGTACCTGGTTAGAGTGTATCATTGCCAACAGAGTATGGCTTGACTATAACGGTGTACCTGGTTAGAGCGTATCATTGCCAACAGAGTATGGCTTGACTATAACGGTGAACCTGGCCAGAGTGTATCAGTACCAACAGAGGATGGCTTGACTATAACGGTGAACCTGGCCACAGTGTATCAGTACCAACAGAGTATGGCTTGACTATAACGGTGAACCTGGCCAGAGTGTATCATTGCCAACAGAGTATGGCTTGACTATAACGGTGAACCTGGCCAGAGTGTATCAGTGCCAACAGAGTATGGCTTGACTATAACGGTGAACCTGGCCAGAGTGTATCAGTGCCAACAGAGTATGGCTTGACTATAACGGTGAACCTGGCCAGAGTGTATCATTGCCAACAGAGTATGGCTTGACTATAACGGTGGACCTGGCCAGAGTATATCATTGCCAACAGAGTATGACTTGACTATAACGGTGTACCTGGCCAGAGTGTATCATTTCCAACAGAGTATGGCTTGACTATAACGGTGAACCTGGACAGAGTGTATCAGTACCAACAGAGTATGGCTTGACTATAACGGTGTACCTGGCCAGAGTGTATCATTGCCAACAGAGTATGGCTTGACTATAACGGTGAACCTGGCCAGAGTGTATCAGTACCAACAGAGTATGGCTTGACTATAACGGTGAACCTGGCCAGAGTGTATCATTGCCAACAGAGTATGGCTTGACTATAACGGTGAACCTGGCCAGAGTGTATCAGTGCCAACAGAGTATGGCTTGACTAAAACGGTGAACCTGGCCAGAGTGTATCAGTACCAACAGAGTATGGCTTGACTATAACGGTGAACCTGGCCAGAGTGTATCATTGCCAACAGAGTATGGCTTGACTATAACGGTGTACCTGGTTAGAGTGTATCAGTGCCAACAGAGTATGGCTTGACTATAACGGTGTACCTGGTTAGAGTGTATCAGTGCCAACAGAGTATGGCTTGACTATAACGGTGTACCTGGTTAGAGTGTATCAGTGCCAACAGAGTATGGCTTGACTATAACGGTGTACCTGGTTAGAGTGTATCAGTGCCAACAGAGTATGGCTTGACTATAACGGTGAACCTGGCCAGAGTGTATCATTGCCAACAGAGTATGGCTTGACTATAACGGTGTACCTGGTTAGAGTGTATCAGTGCCAACAGAGTATGGCTTGACTATAACGGTGAACCTGGCCAGAATGTATCATTGCCAACAGAGTATGGCTTGACTATAACGGTGAACCTGGCCAGAGTGTATCAGTACCAACAGAGTATGGCTTGACTATAACGGTGAACCTGGCCAGAGTGTATCATTGCCAACAGAGTATGGCTTGACTATAACGGTGTACCTGGTTAGAGTGTATCAGTACCAACAGATTATGGCTTGACTATAACGGTGAACCTGGCCAGAGTGTATCAGTACCAACAGAGTATGGCTTGACTGTAACGGTGGATCTGGTCAGAGTGTATCAGTACCAACAGAGTATGGCTTGACTATAACGGTGAACCTGGCCAGAGTGTATCAGTACCAACAGAGTATGGCTTGACTATAACGGGGAACCTGGCCAGAGTGTATCATTGCCAACAGAGTATGGCTTGACTATAACGGTGTACCTGGCCAGAGTGTATCATTGCCAACATAGTATGGCTTGACTATAACGGTGAACCTGGCCAGAGTGTATCAGTGCCAACAGAGTATGGCTTGACTATAACGGTGAACCTGGCCAGAGTGTATCAGTGCCAACAGAGTATGGCTTGACTATAACGGTGAACCTGGCCAGAGTGTATCATTGCCAACAGAGTATGGCTTGACTATAACGGTGGACCTGGCCAGAGTATATCATTGCCAACAGAGTATGACTTGACTATAACGGTGTACCTGGCCAGAGTGTATCATTTCCAACAGAGTATGGCTTGACTATAACGGTGAACCTGGACAGAGTGCATCATTGCCAACAGAGTATGGCTTGACTATAACGGTGTACCTGGTTAGAGTGTATCAGTACCAACAGAGTATGGCTTGACTATAACGGTGTACCTGGCCAGAGTGTATCATTGCCAACAGAGTATGGCTTGACTATAACGGTGAACCTGGCCAGAGTGTATCATTGCCAACAGGGTATGGCTTGACTATAACGGTGAACCTGGCCAGAGTGTATCATTGCCAACAGAGTATGACTTGACTATAACGGTGTACCTGGCCAGAGTGTATCATTTCCAACATAGTATGGCTTGACTATAACGGTGAACCTGGCCAGAGTGTATCAGTACCAACAGAGTATGGCTTGACTATAACGGGGAACCTGGCCAGAGTGTATCATTGCCAACAGAGTATGGCTTGACTATAACGGTGAACCTGGCCAGAGTGTATCATTGCCAACAGGGTATGGCTTGACTATAACGGTGAACCTGGCCAGAGTGTATCATTGCCAACAGAGTATGGCTTGACTATAACGGTGAACCTGGCCAGAGTGTATCATTGCCAACAGAGTATGGCTTGACTATAACGGTGAACCTGGCCAGAGTGTATCAGTGCCAACAGAGTATGGCTTGACTATAACGGTGAACCTGGCCAGAGTGTATCATTGCCAACAGAGTATGGCTTGACTATAACGGTGTACCTGGCCAGAGTGTATCATTGCCAACAGAGTATGGCTTGACTATAACGGTGACCCTGGCCAGAGTGTATCAGTGCCAACAGAGTATGGCTTGACTATAACGGTGAACCTGGCCAGAGTGTATCAGTGCCAACAGAGTATGGCTTGACTATAACGGTGTACCTGGCCAGAGTGTATCATTGCCAACAGAGTATGGCTTGACTATAACGGTGAATCTGGCCAGAGTGTATCAGTGCCAACAGAGTATGGCTTGACTATAACGGTGAACCTGGCCAGAGTGTATCATTGCCAACAGAGTATGGCTTGACTATAACGGTGAACCTGGCCAGAGTGTATCAGTACCAACAGAGTATGGCTTGACTATAACGGTGAACCTGGCCAGAGTGTATCTTTGCCAACAGAGTATGGCTTGACTATAACGGTGAACCTGGCCAGAGTGTATCAGTGCCAACAGAGTATGGCTTGACTATAGCGGTGTACCTGGCCAGAGTGTATCAGTACCAACAGAGTATGGCTTGACTATAACGGTGAACCTGGCCAGAGTGTATCAGTGCCAACAGAGTATGGCTTGACTATAACGGTGAACCTGGCCAGAGTGTATCAGTGCCAACAGAGTATGGCTTGACTATAACGGTGAACCTGGCCAGAGTGTATCATTGCCAACAGAGTATGGCTTGACTATAACGGTGAACCTGGCCAGAGTGTATCAGTGCCAACAGAGTATGGCTTGACTATAACGGTGAACCTGGCCAGAGTGTATCATTGCCAACAGAGTATGGCTTGACTATAACGGTGTACCTGGCCAGAGTGTATCATTGCCAACAGAGTATGGCTTGACTATAACGGTGAACCTGGCCAGAGTGTATCAGTGCCAACAGAGTATGGCTTGACAATAACGGTGAACCTGGCCAGAGTGTATCAGTGCCAACAGAGTATGGCTTGACTATAACGGTGTACCTGGCCAGAGTGTATCATTGCCAACAGAGTATGGCTTGACTATAACGGTGAACCTGGCCAGAGTGTATCAGTGCCAACAGAGTATGGCTTGACTATAACGGTGAACCTGGCCAGAGTGTATCATTGCCAACAGAGTATGGCTTGACTATAACGGTGAACCTGGCCAGAGTGTATCAGTACCAACAGAGTATGGCTTGACTATAACGGTGAACCTGGCCAGAGTGTATCATTGCCAACAGAGTATGGCTTGACTATAACGGTGAACCTGGCCAGAGTGTATCAGTGCCAACAGAGTATGGCTTGACTATAACGGTGAACCTGGCCAGAGTGTATCAGTACCAACAGAGTATGGCTTGACTATAACGGTGAACCTGGCCAGAGTGTATCAGTGCCAACAGAGTATGGCTTGACTATAACGGTGAACCTGGCCAGAGTGTATCAGTGCCAACAGAGTATGGCTTGACTATAACGGTGAACCTGGCCAGAGTGTATCATTGCCAACAGAGTATGGCTTGACTATAACGGTGAACCTGGCCAGAGTGTATCATTGCCAACAGAGTATGGCTTGACTATAACGGTGAACCTGGCCAGAGTGTATCAGTGCCAACAGAGTATGGCTTGACTATAACGGTGAACCTGGCCAGAGTGTATCATTGCCAACAGAGTATGGCTTGACTATAACGGTGTACCTGGCCAGAGTGTATCATTGCCAACAGAGTATGGCTTGACTATAACGGTGTACCTGGTTAGAGTGTATCATTGCCAACAGAGTATGGCTTGACTATAACGGTGTACCTGGTTAGAGCGTATCATTGCCAACAGAGTATGGCTTGACTATAACGGTGAACCTGGCCAGAGTGTATCAGTACCAACAGAGGATGGCTTGACTATAACGGTGAACCTGGCCACAGTGTATCAGTACCAACAGAGTATGGCTTGACTATAACGGTGAACCTGGCCAGAGTGTATCATTGCCAACAGAGTATGGCTTGACTATAACGGTGAACCTGGCCAGAGTGTATCAGTGCCAACAGAGTATGGCTTGACTATAACGGTGAACCTGGCCAGAGTGTATCAGTGCCAACAGAGTATGGCTTGACTATAACGGTGAACCTGGCCAGAGTGTATCATTGCCAACAGAGTATGGCTTGACTATAACGGTGGACCTGGCCAGAGTATATCATTGCCAACAGAGTATGACTTGACTATAACGGTGTACCTGGCCAGAGTGTATCATTTCCAACAGAGTATGGCTTGACTATAACGGTGAACCTGGACAGAGTGTATCAGTACCAACAGAGTATGGCTTGACTATAACGGTGTACCTGGCCAGAGTGTATCATTGCCAACAGAGTATGGCTTGACTATAACGGTGAACCTGGCCAGAGTGTATCAGTACCAACAGAGTATGGCTTGACTATAACGGTGAACCTGGCCAGAGTGTATCATTGCCAACAGAGTATGGCTTGACTATAACGGTGAACCTGGCCAGAGTGTATCAGTGCCAACAGAGTATGGCTTGACTAAAACGGTGAACCTGGCCAGAGTGTATCAGTACCAACAGAGTATGGCTTGACTATAACGGTGAACCTGGCCAGAGTGTATCATTGCCAACAGAGTATGGCTTGACTATAACGGTGTACCTGGTTAGAGTGTATCAGTGCCAACAGAGTATGGCTTGACTATAACGGTGTACCTGGTTAGAGTGTATCAGTGCCAACAGAGTATGGCTTGACTATAACGGTGTACCTGGTTAGAGTGTATCAGTGCCAACAGAGTATGGCTTGACTATAACGGTGTACCTGGTTAGAGTGTATCAGTGCCAACAGAGTATGGCTTGACTATAACGGTGAACCTGGCCAGAGTGTATCATTGCCAACAGAGTATGGCTTGACTATAACGGTGTACCTGGTTAGAGTGTATCAGTGCCAACAGAGTATGGCTTGACTATAACGGTGAACCTGGCCAGAATGTATCATTGCCAACAGAGTATGGCTTGACTATAACGGTGAACCTGGCCAGAGTGTATCAGTACCAACAGAGTATGGCTTGACTATAACGGTGAACCTGGCCAGAGTGTATCATTGCCAACAGAGTCTGGCTTGACTATAACGGTGTACCTGGTTAGAGTGTATCAGTACCAACAGATTATGGCTTGACTATAACGGTGAACCTGGCCAGAGTGTATCAGTACCAACAGAGTATGGCTTGACTGTAACGGTGGATCTGGTCAGAGTGTATCAGTACCAACAGAGTATGGCTTGACTATAACGGTGAACCTGGCCAGAGTGTATCAGTACCAACAGAGTATGGCTTGACTATAACGGGGAACCTGGCCAGAGTGTATCATTGCCAACAGAGTATGGCTTGACTATAACGGTGTACCTGGCCAGAGTGTATCATTGCCAACATAGTATGGCTTGACTATAACGGTGTACCTGGTTAGAGTGTATCATTGCCAACAGAGTATGGCTTGACTATAACGGTGTACCTGGCCAGAGTGTATCATTGCCAACAGAGTATGGCTTGACTATAACGGGGAACCTGGCCAGAGTGTATCAGTACCAACAGAGGATGGCTTGACTATAACGGTGAACCTGGCCAGAGTGTATCAGTACCAACAGAGGATGGCTTGACTATAACGGTGAACCTGGCCACAGTGTATCAGTACCAACAGAGTATGGCTTGACTATAACGGTGAACCTGGCCAGAGTGTATCATTGCCAACAGAGTATGGCTTGACTATAACGGTGAACCTGGCCAGAGTGTATCAGTGCCAACAGAGTATGGCTTGACTATAACGGTGAACCTGGCCAGAGTGTATCAGTGCCAACAGAGTATGGCTTGACTATAACGGTGAACCTGGCCAGAGTGTATCATTGCCAACAGAGTATGGCTTGACTATAACGGTGGACCTGGCCAGAGTATATCATTGCCAACAGAGTATGACTTGACTATAACGGTGTACCTGGCCAGAGTGTATCATTTCCAACAGAGTATGGCTTGACTATAACGGTGAACCTGGACAGAGTGTATCATTGCCAACAGAGTATGGCTTGACTATAACGGTGTACCTGGTTAGAGTGTATCAGTACCAACAGAGTATGGCTTGACTATAACGGTGTACCTGGCCAGAGTGTATCATTGCCAACAGAGTATGGCTTGACTATAACGGTGAACCTGGCCAGAGTGTATCATTGCCAACAGGGTATGGCTTGACTATAACGGTGAACCTGGCCAGAGTGTATCATTGCCAACAGAGTATGACTTGACTATAACGGTGTACCTGGCCAGAGTGTATCATTTCCAACATAGTATGGCTTGACTATAACGGTGAACCTGGCCAGAGTGTATCAGTACCAACAGAGTATGGCTTGACTATAACGGGGAACCTGGCCAGAGTGTATCATTGCCAACAGAGTATGGCTTGACTATAACGGTGAACCTGGCCAGAGTGTATCATTGCCAACAGGGTATGGCTTGACTATAACGGTGAACCTGGCCAGAGTGTATCATTGCCAACAGAGTATGGCTTGACTATAACGGTGAACCTGGCCAGAGTGTATCATTGCCAACAGAGTATGGCTTGACTATAACGGTGAACCTGGCCAGAGTGTATCAGTGCCAACAGAGTATGGCTTGACTATAACGGTGAACCTGGCCAGAGTGTATCATTGCCAACAGAGTATGGCTTGACTATAACGGTGTACCTGGCCAGAGTGTATCATTGCCAACAGAGTATGGCTTGACTATAACGGTGACCCTGGCCAGAGTGTATCAGTGCCAACAGAGTATGGCTTGACTATAACGGTGAACCTGGCCAGAGTGTATCAGTGCCAACAGAGTATGGCTTGACTATAACGGTGTACCTGGCCAGAGTGTATCATTGCCAACAGAGTATGGCTTGACTATAACGGTGAATCTGGCCAGAGTGTATCAGTGCCAACAGAGTATGGCTTGACTATAACGGTGAACCTGGCCAGAGTGTATCATTGCCAACAGAGTATGGCTTGACTATAACGGTGAACCTGGCCAGAGTGTATCAGTACCAACAGAGTATGGCTTGACTATAACGGTGAACCTGGCCAGAGTGTATCTTTGCCAACAGAGTATGGCTTGACTATAACGGTGAACCTGGCCAGAGTGTATCAGTGCCAACAGAGTATGGCTTGACTATAGCGGTGTACCTGGCCAGAGTGTATCAGTACCAACAGAGTATGGCTTGACTATAACGGTGAACCTGGCCAGAGTGTATCTTTGCCAACAGAGTATGGCTTGACTATAACGGTGAACCTGGCCAGAGTGTATCAGTGCCAACAGAGTATGGCTTGACTATAGCGGTGTACCTGGCCAGAGTGTATCAGTACCAACAGAGTATGGCTTGACTATAACGGTGAACCTGGCCAGAGTGTATCAGTGCCAACAGAGTATGGCTTGACTATAACGGTGAACCTGGCCAGAGTGTATCAGTGCCAACAGAGTATGGCTTGACTATAACGGTGAACCTGGCCAGAGTGTATCATTGCCAACAGAGTATGGCTTGACTATAACGGTGAACCTGGCCAGAGTGTATCAGTGCCAACAGAGTATGGCTTGACTATAACGGTGAACCTGGCCAGAGTGTATCATTGCCAACAGAGTATGGCTTGACTATAACGGTGTACCTGGCCAGAGTGTATCATTGCCAACAGAGTATGGCTTGACTATAACGGTGAACCTGGCCAGAGTGTATCAGTGCCAACAGAGTATGGCTTGACAATAACGGTGAACCTGGCCAGAGTGTATCAGTGCCAACAGAGTATGGCTTGACTATAACGGTGTACCTGGCCAGAGTGTATCATTGCCAACAGAGTATGGCTTGACTATAACGGTGAACCTGGCCAGAGTGTATCAGTGCCAACAGAGTATGGCTTGACTATAACGGTGAACCTGGCCAGAGTGTATCATTGCCAACAGAGTATGGCTTGACTATAACGGTGAACCTGGCCAGAGTGTATCAGTACCAACAGAGTATGGCTTGACTATAACGGTGAACCTGGCCAGAGTGTATCATTGCCAACAGAGTATGGCTTGACTATAACGGTGAACCTGGCCAGAGTGTATCAGTGCCAACAGAGTATGGCTTGACTATAACGGTGAACCTGGCCAGAGTGTATCAGTACCAACAGAGTATGGCTTGACTATAACGGTGAACCTGGCCAGAGTGTATCAGTGCCAACAGAGTATGGCTTGACTATAACGGTGAACCTGGCCAGAGTGTATCAGTGCCAACAGAGTATGGCTTGACTATAACGGTGAACCTGGCCAGAGTGTATCATTGCCAACAGAGTATGGCTTGACTATAACGGTGAACCTGGCCAGAGTGTATCATTGCCAACAGAGTATGGCTTGACTATAACGGTGAACCTGGCCAGAGTGTATCATTGCCAACAGAGTATGGCTTGACTATAACGGTGAACCTGGCCAGAGTGTATCATTGCCAACAGAGTATGGCTTGACTATAACGGTGAACCTGGCTAGAGTGTATCAGTGCCAACAGAGTATGGCTTGACTATAACGGTGAACCTGGCCAGAATGTATCAGTACCAACAGAGTATGGCTTGACTATAACGGTGAACATGGCCAGAGTGTATCATTGCCAACAGAGTATGGCTTGACTATAACGGTGAACCTGGCCAGAGTGTATCATTGCCAACAGAGTATGGCTTGACTATAACGGTGAACCTGGCCAGAGTGTATCATTGCCAACAGAGTATGGCTTGACTATAACGGTGAACGTGGCCAGAGTGTATCAGTACCAACAGAGTATGGCTTGACTATAACGGTGAACCTGGCCAGAGTGTATCATTGCCAACAGAGTATGGCTTGACTATTCTTTTATATTGGTTACCTTGAGTTGATCCTGTTCACCAGCATATTCAATAGACTGGAAAATCTCCCACGTGCATCTCCTTCTGGCCTCTAATCTTGCCATATAACGACGATACCATTTTTGAATCAATAATGCTGCCCTAATCACTGCAAAAACAAAAACAAATTGGTTATATCCTCTTTTCAAAATAAAATTGCAAATATACTGATAAAACTTTATTTAATAGAAAACTGAATGCATTTTTGTTATTTAATTTATCCATTGAATGCAATCTTTTGCAGTTTTATTACCATGTAAAGAGTTGACCGAGATACACTTTTTATGAATGTATGAACCGCGCTATAAAAAATGTAGGTTTGTCAACGCTTTTAAAACAACCCTATAAAACTGTCAAAATTTCATTCATTGGAGGTTAAATTTAAAACTGCCATGTTAAAATTTGATATCCGTAACGTTATTGTTACTTATTTGGTAGATGAGGAGATTTGGGGTGAGGATGCGTTAGACTTGGATTAAAACTTTTGTGGTTTATACTGTAAAAATGAGAGAAATTGAAATGCAAGACAAAATCAGAATAAAAAAAATAGATGAAAAAGACGATCTGAAGAAAAACAACTGCAAATAGAAGAATTGTAATGCAGTTAAAAATGAAAGAACTTGAATTTGAACAACTTAGGTTTTCAAAAAAAAAGAAACAGTGTCTTTGGCGTTACCTTCAGTATAAAATAAATTTGATGTGACAAAGTACATAAGATTTGTTCCATCTTTTTGGGAGAAAGAAGTGGATAAATATTTTGTCCATTTTGAGAAAATTGCTAAAAGTCTGGCTTGGCCAAATGAATACTGGACCTTACTTTTACAGAGTATCCTGATAGGGAAAGCTAGAGAAAATAACGGGTCCCTTGAATTAGGAAAAAGTTCAATCTACGAGGAAGTGAAATAAGAAAATTTAAAAGCATATGAATTAGTACCAGAAGCCTATCGTCAAAAGTTTAGGAATAGCACAAACGGGATGATCAGACTCGTGTTGAATTTACCTGTGAAAAAGAACTTTTATTTGAAAAGTGGCTCACTTCTGAAGAAATTTTGATAAGCTATACTTATAAATCATCCTGTTTTGACAGCTCAGGAATTCTCGAAAGAATTTAAACTAACGGTAGATGCTAGTGGTGTAGGTGTTGGTGAAGAATTTAAACTAACGGTAGATGTTAGTGGTGTAGGTGTTGGTGAAGAATTTAAACTAACGGTAGATGCTAGTGGTGTAGGTGTTGGTGAAGAATTTAAACTAACGGTAGATGTTAGTGGTGTAGGTGTTGGTGAAGAATTTAAACTAACGGTAGATGCTAGTGGTGTAGGTGTTGGTGAAGAATTTAAACTAACGGTAGATGTTAGTGGTGTAGGTGTTGGTGAAGAATTTAAACTAACGGTAGATGCCAGTGGTGTAGGTGTTGGTGAAGAATTTAAACTAACGGTAGATGTTAGTGGTGTAGGTGTTGGTGCAGAATTTAAACTAACGGTAGATGTTAGTGGTGTAGGTGTTGGTGAAGAATTTAAACTAACGGTAGATGCCAGTGGTGTAGGTGTTGGTGAAGAATTTAAACTAACGGTAGATGTTAGTGGTGTAGGTGCTGGTGAAGAATTTAAACTAACGGTAGATGCTAGTGGTGTAGGTGTTGGTGAAGAATTTAAACTAACGGTAGATGTTAGTGGTGTAGGTGTTGGTGAAGAATTTAAACTAACGGTAGATGCTAGTGGTGTAGGTGTTGGTGAAGAATTTAAACTAACGGTAGATGCTAGTGGTGTAGGTGTTGGTGGAGTTTTACACCAAGAAGGTAAAGATAACATAGATCTGCCGACTTATTATTTTTCTAAAAAAAAAAAACTTGATAAACATCAGAAAAATAATTCCACAATTGAAAAAGTGTCTTGGCTTATTGTTATATTTGAAACATTTTGATGTTTATGTAGGTTTTACATTTCATCCATAAATAGTGTTTATTGATAACAATTCCTTCACATTTATTAACAAAATGCAAAATAAAGATCAAAGTAAAGTTGCAAGAATACAATCTGATTATTAAACATATTAAAGCCAAAGATAATGTCATAAGCTGATGCTTTGTCTAGAGTTGGATATGATTGTTATGAATTTATATAGAGATTTATTGCAAACAAATTTGTATCCAAACCTTTTTTTCAAGAGAGGAGATGTTATATATATGTAATTAATTTGATGTATTATTTTGTTTATGTATTATATTATCAGTTATATTAAACACACAAACAAACAAACAAACAAACATAAATCATACATGCAATACATACCACATCTTTCCAGAGGTTTAAGTAAAATCACATTTTATCACAAATACAGAGTTATCTTCCCTAATACAAGATGACATAATACTAGTGACTTATCTCCGTTATAAATACAAAATGTTTAAGTCCAAGTTTGACTAATATGAACTAGGTAAATGAAGATAAGTCACAAGTGGTGTCAGATATATGCCACCATAATCAACAATCTTCCTCCAGAATATTGTCATGGGACACAAAAATGGAATGTTTGCTTTTTGAAAAGTCTATCACTCTTCCATGAAGCATATATTAAAATAAAGAAATTCAACAACTGTTCATTACATCAAGATGGAATTGTGTCATTTTGTAACTATGGTTACTAAATATATGAAGAAGCTTCATGGTCATTGATACATGTACATTTAATTTATAGTACTTCATAAATAAAAATTGGAAATGTTAATGATCTGCTCAAAGGTGTAAAACTTCGTTATCTTCAAAACGTGGGAGATCATCCCACACTCAGAGGTGTAAAACTTCGCTATCTTCAAAACGTGGGAGATCACCCCACACTCAGAGGTGTAAAACTTCGTTATCTTCAAAACGTGGGAGATCATCCCACACTCAGAGGTGTAAAACTTCGTTATCTTCAAAACGTGGGAGATCATCCCACACTCAGAGGTGTAAAACTTCGTTATCTTCAAAACGTGGGAGATCACCCCACACTCAGAGGTGTAGAACTTCGTTATCTTCAAAACGTGGGAGATCATCCCACACTCAGAGGTGTAAAACTTCGCTATCTTCAAAACGTGGGAGATCATCCCACACTCAGAGGTGTAAATCTTCGCTATCTTCAAAACGTGGGAGATCATCCCACACTCAGAGGTGTAAAACTTCGTTATCTTCAAAACGTGGGAGATCATCCCACACTCAGAGGTGTAAAACTTCGTTATCTTCAAAACGTGGGAAAATGTTCACACTGGTAGATTTTATTTATCACAAAAACAACTTTTCTGAACATTTATACTACTGTTATTAGTGAAAGGACATCTCCTAAGCCTACAAATTAAGTGGCATGAATGAACAGATGTTCTGAAAACATATGTGAAATATGCAAAATCCACAAGTCAACTGGTATAGAGGCAGATATTCTGATTAGACAGGTGTTCCAATTAGACAGGTCTTTTGATCAGACAGGTGTTCCATTTAGACCGCTGTTCTGATAAAACATATTAAATTTACAAAATATGTTAGACATTACTAAACCTGAAGTTCAGAATACACTGGACTTTTGGTTTATCCAAAGTTCAGTTTACAGAGGATTTTGGTTTATCCAAAGTTCAGTTTACAGAGGATTTTGGTTTATTCAAGGTTCGGTTTACAGAGGATTTTGGTTTATTCAAGGTTCGGTTTACACAGGATTTTGGTTTATTCAAGGTTCGGTTTACACAGGATTTTGGTTTATCCAAGGTTCACTTTACACCGGATTTTGGTTTATACAAGGTTCGGTTTACACAGGATTTTGGTTTATCCAAGGTTCACTTTACACAGGATTTTGGTTTATCCAATATTCAGTTTACACAGGGTTTTAGTTTATTCAAGGTTCAGTTTACACAGGATTTTGGTTTACCCAAGGTTCACTTTACACAGGATTTTGGCTTATCCAAGGTTTGGCTTACACAGGATTTTGGTTTATCCAAGGTTCACTTTACACCGGATTTTGGTTTATACAAGGTTCGGTTTACACAGGATTTTGGTTTATCCAAGGTTCACTTTACACAGGATTTTGGTTTATCCAATATTCAGTTTACACAGGGTTTTAGTTTATTCACGGTTCAGTTTACACAGGATTTTCGTTTATCCAAGGTTCACTTTACACAGGATTTTGGTTTATCCAATATTCAGTTTACACAGGATTTTGGTTTATCCAAGGTTCACTTTACAAAGGATTTTGGTTTATCCAAGATTCACTTTACACAGGATTTTGGTTTATCCAAGGTTCGGTTTACACAGAATTTTGGTTTATTCAAAGTTCAATTCACACAGGATTTTGGTTTATCCCAGGTTCAGTTTACACAGGATTTGGTTTATCTAAGGTTAGGCTTACACAATATTTTGTTTTATCTAAGGTTCAGCTTACACAGGATTTTTAGCTTATCCAAGGTTCAGTTAACACAGGGTTTTGGTTTATCCAAGGTTCAGCTTACACAGGATTTTGGTTTATCCCAGCTTCAGTTTACACAGGATTTCTGTTTATCCAAGGTTCAGTTTACACAGGATTTTGATTTATCCAAGGTTCAGTTTACACAGGATTTCGGTTTATCAAAGATTCAGTTTACACAGGATTTCGGTTTATCAAAGATTCAGTTTACACAGGATTTTGGCTTATCCAAGGTTAGGTTTACACAGGATTTTGCTTTATCCAAGGTTCACATTACACAAGATTTTGGTTCATACAAGGTTCGGTTTACACAGGATTTTGGTTTATCCAAGGTTTGGTTTACACAGGATTTTGGTCTATCCAAGGTTCACTTTACAAAGGATTTTGGTTTATCCAAGATTCACTTTACACAGGATTTTGGTTTATCCAAGGTTCGGTTTACACAGAATTTTGGTTTATTCAAAGTTCAATTCACACAGGATTTTGGTTTATGCCAGGTTCAGCTTACACAGGATTTGGTTTATCTAAAGTTAGGCTTACACAATATTTTGTTTTATCCAAGGTTCAGCTTACACAGGATTTTGGTTTATACAAAGTTCGATTTACACAGCAGTCTGGTTTATCCAATGTTTGGTCTACACAGTATGTTGGTTAATCCAATAAAATTCAATCCAATGAAATGTTCATCAAATGACACACAAACCACATGCAACACTCCTCCACATTTTATTCTTAGTGACTCTTACAACAATCACAAATACAGTACTGACAAAGTGTTTCTGTTCAAGAACACTCTGACTGCCCTGGTGATTTTTCTCGGTGGTGCCACACTGTTCACCTGAATGTAGGTGAAACACCAGAAAATTACATCTTGTATATTGTTTAGGTCACAAGTGTAAGCATCATATCTGAAAAACACTAGCAATCACCATGGTAGCACAGTGTTCCACTGTGATTTATTGATGCTAGTCCACATTGTATTTTGTTTTGCAGAAACATCTTGTTAAAAAAAAAAAGTAATAATTTTTTTATTAGAATAACGAAAATTTGAAATATCTTTTAAACTGTAGATTTTAAAGTAGAAGTGTAAACGAGAGTTGTGTAGAGAATCAAGGGTACTAATTTAATTTGGAAGTTTGCAGACCAAAAAGTGAACGTATTTGGCCCTGCTCATATAGAAAAATAGCATTTTAAAGGAGCTTTTGGGTGTATATTTTGACAAAGTTTTATGAAATACGGAGGGAATAAGTCTATAAAAGAGAACAGCCTGCGGCCGTGGGTTCAAATCCCTGAGGACAATAGACACTCGACGGTCACCCGAAAGATTCCATTGTTCTCCGTAGAGCCCGTCACCATCTCCTACACTCACTATTGAGTTTATTGATTTTTACCTGTAAAATATTTTACCTGTAAAAATTGCTTGGACTGGGACATTTTTCATTATTTTTATTTTTTCACTAAATATATAGCACTTCTGTCTTTAATAGTGAAAAAATGAAGTCTTCATATATCATACATATACTATGAAGAATATATCATTGTCGTTTTATTCGATTCTGTACGACATTTTTAATTTATATACATGTAAGAAACGGAACGAAAAATGAGTTTTGAGAATGAAAAAATGATCGTAAAATTAGTACATTTTTAAATTATAGAACCTCAGAGATCAATTGGAGGATTGATTTTTTTTTTTGGGGGGGGGGTAGATTATGACATTGAGCACTGTCATTTTGTGAGCTATTTTTTACCAAACCTTCAACTTAACATTGGTCAAAAATACCTAAAAACTGCAAAAATTATTGATACTTGCAATTGTTTTACGTAACTATTCTACTAATCCAAGTTATATCTTTCAACTCAAACGTGAGCTAAAAGTTTGGAAATATATATTTAACCTATTCTACTTCGAAATGCTTATCCAAAACAGGAATCCGAAGTTTCGACCTTTGTGTTTGTTTGTTTTGACTTTTCATGAATACGAGGCTCGTTTTGTGCTTGGTTTTCGGTTGGATTATAAACTGTCCCTGTTTATCTTCTTTTTTAGTGTGTCAAGTTGCTTTGTGTATTATTCATGTGTTATAATCAATATAAGTTAAATAATTCATCTGACCCCAGATAGTTTCAACAGTTTCAACTGTTTGTAAACCTTAATGAATTGGCAGACACATGCTCCAAATATTTTTGGCATTGGCTTTAACGTGACATTTATTCGATTTTTACATTTTTTCTCTGTTTATTATACTTGGTATAAACATATTCATTCATGATAAACTGGTATAATGTTACAATACACACAAATTGTGTTTTAACATGACAGGATTCGGAAACAAGCTAAGCTTATACTAATCCGTCTGTCTATTATACTTAATATGATTATACTTCAACCCGTGTCGTCATCCGAGTCATCATCACAAAAATCAATGATAATAGGTTCTATGATACTTCTATCTATACAGTTTTCTTTGCAGTATTCTTTTTCAATTTTGACCACATGTTCTGCTTTTGTCCACACATCTTTTGTAATTTTTCCGAAAGCGGCGTACGTGAGTTCTTTAACATCTTTTAATCGGAAGGTGGTATTGTTTTTAGCCACGAAACCTTTGACTTGCGCCCATATTAATTCTATCGGGTTAAGTTCACAGTGTCGAACGGGGGTTCTTAATACTTCATGTCCGTGTAAATTAGCAATTTTATCTGTTTTATAAACTACTGGGGTCTTTATTTGTTTTATTTGTTCATATAATACTTTTTTGGTATCAGTAGCAAAAAAGGGAATGTTGTGTTGTGTAAGATAGTCTTGGAGAACATCTTTGTTCTGACTAAAATTTGGGCACACCGAACCTTCTGTTTTAACATTGTGATAACTTGCATTATCTAACACAACCAAGCTAGGATTTTTCAGAGCAGGCATCAATTGATTTTCAAACCACTCAAGAAAGACAACACTATTCATCTCCTGGTGATAGTCACCATCCTTTGATTTGGCCAGAAACACTAAATCGCAGCCGTCAATCAAACCCTCACTTCGCGTACCTGCATGCAAAACAATCAAACGTTTGTCTTTGCCCGAGGATATTCTTGGGGCATCAGACCCATCATTCGGAAGCCACATATAATCTGTGCAGTGATTTTGGTTAACCCATGTTTCATTCATGTACACGATATCATACCCTGCTTCCCTAAAAGAGTTGATCTTTCTCAGATAATTACACCTATCATTGATAATAGACACTTGATCGTACAGAACTCTTCGATTATCACCTATTTTTTATAAGTATATCCAAGATCGATGAGAGTTAGAGTAAGATTAGACTTTGATATTTTAATAGAATCTTTTATTTCCTTATGTATTATTGAGACGGTCGGAGCAATTTTCCGTGAATATAAACCGTGGATTGTTCTTTTGATAACACAATGATCAAAGTCGTCCAAAATTTTAGCTCTTTCTTTGGGTCTATTTGACTTACAAGGCCTTTACGGTGCATTGAAGTGTAAGACACACCCAAAGCTTTAGATGTCTTTTGATATACCCTATCAAATGAGACAATTGGCTTCTTCGTTGCCTTTTCCTTACTAAAAAAGGAAAACAACTTTTTTACAAACTTTTGGCATAAGTCAGACTTTTTACCCATTTTACAAAAAATGCAAAATATAAATATAACTTATGAGAGAAATGCTTGTCAGGTTCTTCTAAAGTACACGTGGCTGAGAGAAAGATTTTACAGGTAAGATACCTGACGTACGGATGGCTCTTCTATAAAGTACATCTACTCCCACCCGAAAAATGAAAACAAAATAGGACCAAAATACAGCCTCAGCCAAAACAATAAGAATCATTACTGTAACATTTTCAGTTAGCACTCCTAATTCTAAATAAAACTCTCGTTGATTTTGTTGTTCAAAAATCTATAGTTTAAAAGATATTTGGATTTTTCGTTATTCTAATCAAAAAAATATTATTTTTTTTTTTAGTAATTTACATAAAACGTGATTGGCGACAACAAGGATTTGTATTGTAGAGTTCTACGATACAAATCCTTGGCGACAATTATATAATAATCTTTATATTAATAAGGAACATTCTTTGATGATTATTCTCTATTAACTACACTAAGCACAAATCAAATTCCTTTAAATAAACAGCTTCATATATAATCTATATCTTTATTCTCATAAAGCCAATGTATTACAATGGTACAGAGATATAACAATAAAATCAAAATAACAACAACTATTTACAACATATATATAAATTAGGAGAGAGGTTACAAAGGACTAAGAGCCTGGAGGACAAACAATGGTATTAATAACACTTATAAAATGACAGAGTTTCTTCAATATTGGTTTTCTTTTACTTGACATAAGTTCAGAAAATTTAATAATATTATGTCTATATAAATATATGAAATAATTTGACAGCGACTGCTTACGTCTTTGGTTAAAGTAATAACATTCAAAAATATAATGGTATTCATCTCCAATTTGGGATCTATTACATAATTTACATTTACATTTACGATTTTCTCTTGGTATGTTCTGCCATCGACCTGTCTCGATGGGAAGTTTATTATATGTTGTTCTAAATCTGCAAAGCAAAATTGCATCTTTTATTTCTAAAATATTTAAAGCTTTAGGTGAGTTTTGTACTAAAGAATTCCAATTTTGAAGAAACTAATCCTCTAATCGCTGTTTAATTACACATTTCAAATATTCTATATTGTTAAACTGTTCTGTTTCCCATATATTTGAGAAGCCGCACTCATTACATATTTGTTTTACAAAAAATATCCAACTAAACTGCATATTATGATTTTCATTCCCAGAACAATTGAAAGTTAACTGCGTGACGATTTATTATAATTAACATTCCATTTTGAATACGATTGTGACAATGTGTCTGCAATTGACTAGAAATAAATTAGAATTAGTATTTTGCTGGCACTCAACGGTACACTCTGGTACAATAAAAATATGGGAAACAGGCGTAATTTAGTGTACAAGCAAGGATAACATGTCGATAATGGGATATTTCTACCTACATAGAGCCTGATGGAATTTATAAATATAAAACAAAAACAAAAAATACCCCTCTGTCAGAAATTTTCCAAAATCTAATCACAAACAGATGCAAAATAAATAGTCCTAACACACATGACCACTAAAAATCCTGACTTGGTACAGGCATTTCAATAAAAAAAAAGTTGTGAGGTTAAGCCACTCTCCTGGTGCAATGATGCTGTAATGCAAGTGCTTTCCACCAGTTAGTAAAATGCCAACCCTCACATATGACCACTAAATTTCCTGATTTGGTACAGGCACTTCAATAAAACAAAGTGGTGGGGTTAAACTAGTTTTATAGTTTCATTCTTGGTAAATTGATGGTATATAATCAGTTAGATTCTTCCATTGTTAGGGGAAGGTCAACTACTATGATTTATTTGCCAATTTAATGCACTTGAAAAAAGGGAGATAACTGATTGAAGTACAGGTGGCTAATTTGATGACAGAATTCATCAATTTTAATAAAGGGCAATGATTTGATTATAGAATAACTGATTTAAGCAAATGGGGGTAATTTGATGATGGAGATAACTGATCAAGGTAAAGGGAGATAACTTGATAATAAAGATAACTGATTAAGGTAAAATAAAAAGGGGAGATAATTTGATGAGTGGTTATAATGGTGTATATTTCTTACCCAACTCAGTTTTCCCATAGACTAACCAAAATCAAAGTACTGAATTAATTTTCAAGAGAAACATTTGTGTAAGATAAAATATTTGTTTAAACACTTATTGATTTAATATGAAACCGGCACGGCCATGAATGTTCGCGCATCTGAAAATGATCTGGCAATTTCACGCTCATCCAGCTGTGCATAAAAAAGTGTCGAGATATATTGGGGACGACTTTTTTTTAGGGCCGAATCTAGTCTCATTCAAACCAGCTGTCGTTCCTTTATTCGAGTTATCGTTCCTTACGAAATCTCAAAAGTTAACTTCCGCGTAGAAACAAAAATTCTTGTCAGTATGTCAGAAGAGATTTAATAAATTTTAAAATATCAATATAAGTAAAACAAGCTAACAAAATGACTTTTATTACACACGGGTTCCGGGTTTCAGTGGTATCGGACGTACGAGAGAGGGTACGAGACTTCATGATCACCTTTGCGCTTTATGTTAAGAAGATCTTTATTAGTTGAGTGTGTTAGTGTGTTACACGGAACCGGTGTTTACAAAGCGTCGATTTTTTTTAATTCGTCAGTATATGTGCAGCCATGTTTGTCAAAAAATCCTAAGTACACATTTTTTACCATAAAGAGCTCGCTTACGCTCACATAATATGAGGCAGGTGCAACCTGAAACGCTCCCGAAGAACAGTAATTTTTCTTCCTGTTTACAAAATATCAAGCTTAAAAATAACACCACCTAAAACTCCAAACTCCGGACAGTTTTCGTATCCGCTACCGAACATTGTTTCATTTTTATTTCGACTAGAGTTCCGGTTTAGGTCACGTGATTTTTCTTTTAATTTATTTCCGGTTTGGCAGCCATATTGTTGAAGAATTTGAAGTGCCATAGTAGTACATATTCATACTTCTACCATTAACGCTCCCGAACTTCGGGCGCGTATCTGTGCAGCCAGTTTTAAGTGTTATTTTAAAATTTATTGTGTACGGGTTTTCGAATAATTTCAAGGGATATGCATTAATATTTTAAGCAACAGCATATGGAATAATTTTGTTTATGACATGGGATGTGATTTTGAAAGTGGTTCCCACCCAAGAACCACCCAACACAAGTTTCATCATAATTTGTCTATACATTGGTAGCAGAAAAGATTTTTTTTTATTTATCTTTTTTTTCTCAACAAAATAAACATAAGAAATAGCTAGGATATTAAATGTGAGATTACAAACAGCAGCATCCATATAAATGAGGTTTTATTGTCCTTTTGAATGGCAATCTTTATTGGGGGGGGGGGGGGGGGGGGGGTGGGGGGGCGCAGTACATAAAATCAACTTCATCCACTAATTTAATTTCTCTTCTATCAAATTCTGATTGTGATTAAAAAATAATTGTACTTCCCTATATTTCAAAATTTCAAAACTTTTGTATTTGTAATAGACAGGTGGTTGGTTTATACAGGTTTAATTAACAAAGATTTCTTACATTGTGACTTTATTTAAAGCTATGTTTACACAGGATTCCACTTTATTCAGGGTTTAGTTAATACAGGTTTCATTGTATTGTTGATAATTCATATTTAAAGACATTGTCTAATTTTTATTCTAATTTTCCCCCTCATGTATCTTGCCATTTTTTTTTACATAGAAGCCATAATAATTACCTTTTTCAGATTTATGTTCCTCATTAGGGTTTACACTTTTAACAGAAGAACAACCCATTTAACATCAGGATGGAGCCACCATTTTGTGTCAATCTGAAAACATAAAGAATTTTAATTGTTCATACTTAGCATAGGATATTTTGTGTTGATACAGCTTATTTTTGTAGGCTGGCCATACCTGTATAATCAAATCCCATATCACCATCAGACATTACAGTAAAATAAATGTTTGTTTACTACATGTAGCTTCATATTTGATTGATTGATTGATTGATTGATTGATTGATTGATTGATTGAGTGAGTGAGTGAGTGAGTGAGTGAGTGAGTGAGTGAGTGAGTGAGTGAGTGAGTGAGTGAGTGAGTGAGTGAGTGAGTGAGTGAGTGAGTGAGTGAGTGAGTGAGTGAGTGAGTGAGTGAGTGAGTGAGTGAGTGAGTGAGTGAGTGAGTGAGTGAGTGAGTGAGTGAGTGAGTGAGTGAGTGAGTGAGTGAGTGAGTGAGTGAGTGAGTGAGTGAGTGAGTGAGTGAGTGAGTGAGTGAGTGAGTGAGTGAGTGAGTGAGTGAGTGAGTGAGTGAGTGAGTGAGTGAGTGAGTGAGTGAGTGAGTGAGTGAGTGAGTGAGTGAGTGAGTGAGTGAGTGAGTGAGTGAGTGAGTGAGTGAGTGAGTGAGTGAGTGAGTGAGTGAGTGAGTGAGTGAGTGAGTGAGTGAGTGAGTGAGTGAGTGAGTGAGTGAGTGAGTGAGTGAGTGAGTGAGTGAGTGAGTGAGTGAGTGAGTGAGTGAGTGAGTGAGTGAGTGAGTGAGTGAGTGAGTGAGTGAGTGAGTGAGTGAGTGAGTGAGTGAGTGAGTGAGTGAGTGAGTGAGTGAGTGAGTGAGTGAGTGAGTGAGTGAGTGAGTGAGTGAGTGAGTGAGTGAGTGAGTGAGTGAGTGAGTGAGTGAGTGAGTGAGTGAGTGAGTGAGTGAGTGAGTGAGTGAGTGAGTGAGTGAGTGAGTGAGTGAGTGAGTGAGTGAGTGAGTGAGTGAGTGAGTGAGTGAGTGAGTGAGTGAGTGAGTGAGTGAGTGAGTGAGTGAGTGAGTGAGTGAGTGAGTGAGTGAGTGAGTGAGTGAGTGAGTGAGTGAGTGAGTGAGTGAGTGAGTGAGTGAGTGAGTGAGTGAGTGAGTGAGTGAGTGAGTGAGTGAGTGAGTGAGTGAGTGAGTGAGTGAGTGAGTGAGTGAGTGAGTGAGTGAGTGAGTGAGTGAGTGAGTGAGTGAGTGAGTGAGTGAGTGAGTGAGTGAGTGAGTGAGTGAGTGAGTGAGTGAGTGAGTGAGTGAGTGAGTGAGTGAGTGAGTGAGTGAGTGAGTGAGTGAGTGAGTGAGTGAGTGAGTGAGTGAGTGAGTGAGTGAGTGAGTGAGTGAGTGAGTGAGTGAGTGAGTGAGTGAGTGAGTGAGTGAGTGAGTGAGTGAGTGAGTGAGTGAGTGAGTGAGTGAGTGAGTGAGTGAGTGAGTGAGTGAGTGAGTGAGTGAGTGAGTGAGTGAGTGAGTGAGTGAGTGAGTGAGTGAGTGAGTGAGTGAGTGAGTGAGTGAGTGAGTGAGTGAGTGAGTGAGTGAGTGAGTGAGTGAGTGAGTGAGTGAGTGAGTGAGTGAGTGAGTGAGTGAGTGAGTGAGTGAGTGAGTGAGTGAGTGAGTGAGTGAGTGAGTGAGTGAGTGAGTGAGTGAGTGAGTGAGTGAGTGAGTGAGTGAGTGAGTGAGTGAGTGAGTGAGTGAGTGAGTGAGTGAGTGAGTGAGTGAGTGAGTGAGTGAGTGAGTGAGTGAGTGAGTGAGTGAGTGAGTGAGTGAGTGAGTGAGTGAGTGAGTGAGTGAGTGAGTGAGTGAGTGAGTGAGTGAGTGAGTGAGTGAGTGAGTGAGTGAGTGAGTGAGTGAGTGAGTGAGTGAGTGAGTGAGTGAGTGAGTGAGTGAGTGAGTGAGTGAGTGAGTGAGTGAGTGAGTGAGTGAGTGAGTGAGTGAGTGAGTGAGTGAGTGAGTGAGTGAGTGAGTGAGTGAGTGAGTGAGTGAGTGAGTGAGTGAGTGAGTGAGTGAGTGAGTGAGTGAGTGAGTGAGTGAGTGAGTGAGTGAGTGAGTGAGTGAGTGAGTGAGTGAGTGAGTGAGTGAGTGAGTGAGTGAGTGAGTGAGTGAGTGAGTGAGTGAGTGAGTGAGTGAGTGAGTGAGTGAGTGAGTGAGTGAGTGAGTGAGTGAGTGAGTGAGTGAGTGAGTGAGTGAGTGAGTGAGTGAGTGAGTGAGTGAGTGAGTGAGTGAGTGAGTGAGTGAGTGAGTGAGTGAGTGAGTGAGTGAGTGAGTGAGTGAGTGAGTGAGTGAGTGAGTGAGTGAGTGAGTGAGTGAGTGAGTGAGTGAGTGAGTGAGTGAGTGAGTGAGTGAGTGAGTGAGTGAGTGAGTGAGTGAGTGAGTGAGTGAGTGAGTGAGTGAGTGAGTGAGTGAGTGAGTGAGTGAGTGAGTGAGTGAGTGAGTGAGTGAGTGAGTGAGTGAGTGAGTGAGTGAGTGAGTGAGTGAGTGAGTGAGTGAGTGAGTGAGTGAGTGAGTGAGTGAGTGAGTGAGTGAGTGAGTGAGTGAGTGAGTGAGTGAGTGAGTGAGTGAGTGAGTGAGTGAGTGAGTGAGTGAGTGAGTGAGTGAGTGAGTGAGTGAGTGAGTGAGTGAGTGAGTGAGTGAGTGAGTGAGTGAGTGAGTGAGTGAGTGAGTGAGTGAGTGAGTGAGTGAGTGAGTGAGTGAGTGAGTGAGTGAGTGAGTGAGTGAGTGAGTGAGTGAGTGAGTGAGTGAGTGAGTGAGTGAGTGAGTGAGTGAGTGAG